>VZTF01001751.1:279112-416067 GCA_013397755.1 Cnemophilus loriae
GGCCGCCGCCCGCCGCCCCCAGCACCCCGCCGCTGCCCGCCTGGCCCACTGCGGCACACGCTACCTCCTCCTACAAGATCTACGTCCACGACTCGGCGCCGTCCTGGACCTTGTCTCCCTTCCAGGAGTCGACCACCACCACGCCAGAGGCCAGCACGACCCCCAAAACCCGTAAGTGTCGCCGGCCGACCCGCGCCCTCGGGCCGCCCGGTGCGCGCCTCGCCCCGTCCACACCTGGCGCTGGCCGAGCGCCGGCGGGGTCGGGCCGGGGCGATGCGTCGGTCGGAGGTGGCCACCGCGTCGTTCCCGTGCGGTTGCTGCCGTGCGGGAGGCCGGAGAGCTCCGAAGTTTGCGCTTCTTTCTCCCTTCCCTGCTTGCGCCCCCTTTTTACCCCCGGCAAGTTCCCTGCTTGTGTGATGGATGTTGAGGCAGGAGCAGCCATTTGAAGAGACTGCTTTTCATTGTGGTTTTAGGAAGGATGCAGACCCCTTCCCCCCTTTCCCCCTCCAGGCTGGTCTGCGAAAGGTGCTTAGGAGATCCTGGGAGGTGTCTGAGCGAGAGGGACCAGTGATGACCCCCCCAGAAGGGGCAGTGTGGAGAGAGTGGTCTTCAGTAGGTGCGGGGTGGATTGTGCCTGTGCTTCTCTGCTGGTGACGGAGTTTGGCTTCCCTCACACTCGTCTCCCTTGAAACGAGGGCGGGCTCCGCAGAGATGCTCTCTCCGTCCCAGTGCCCGGCTCCTGAAGGAGCTGCTGCCAGCTCCGCCACGAAGGAGCCCGGGGCACCCTGCGGATATGCAGACCCCTCCCAGCGCTTTGCCGGCTCCCGTGTGTAGCCACAGCACCGTGTTGCCGTAACTGACTATTTTTTTTTTAAGCAGAGGAGGGGGCTAGTTCTCCGATTGATGCTTGGTGGCTGGTTCTTCCCACCCTCCCAAGCACAAACCTAAGGATTCGGGCTAGAGCTGAAAATTCATTTGGTCTGGGTGCATCAACTTTCAACTTCTCATAAAGGTTACTTAGAACAAATGCAATCCTTGCCAGAAGAACTTCTGTGCGATGCTATTTAGTGAAATGCTCAATTATGCTGTATTTTAGTATTCTTCTGCGCTTTCTTGGATGCAGTAGAGGAAGTGAAAAGCCGGGTGTCCTCCATTAACTCTTAGTTGCTGCTGCTGGGAATGTCAGTTCAATTGAATCGCTCTTACAGCTCAGGGCTCCCCTTTTGTATGCTAATGTAGGGGTATTTCTGCTGGAGGATTTTGTTAGAAAGCGATATGAACTTTATTTTGTCTATTAAATCTATTTGTTGATAAGCACTGGGACAGAGGGTATAGGCAGTGCAAGCTGATCTTGTGAATTAACAAAATTGGGAGAAGAACAGCAAATTGGATGTGTATGTGTGGGTGGGTGGCTGTGCAGGTGGCGGACGGCTGGGAATGATTACGAATAAAACTACCACTAAATCAGAAGAGCTAACGAGGCAGTAACTCGTTTCTCCTGTGTCTGCCACAGTAACTGAGGGAGAAGCAGCCCTTACAGGTGTGTCCAAGCCTGTACGTTCTGTAGGTATAACCTAAGGTAGTCGGAAGTTACCAGAAGAAAAATCTTTTGTGGAGCTCGACCCAACCTGTTTCACTCAGGTGTAGGGAGCTGTATAGGGCACTTCTTAAAAGCAAAACAGCAAATGAAGCCAGATTTTCAACCTATGTCTCTGTTTTCAATCCTTGTGTGAACCAGATATGCTACATGGTTCTTCAAACTGCTGTGATATGCGTGTGATCTTCCTGGGCTTGCGAGGTAGGATCTGTCAGAGTCTAGATGTTCCCTTGCAATCTCTTCCTTTCTCCTCTTTCTGTCTCGTTGAGTATATAAGAGAAATCCACAGCAATTTCCGCTCCTCTAGGCTGTCTCCTTACAAGGTATAGAAGGCAGGAATATCCTGATTAATAAATAATGTTCAGCTGGCAGGACTCTTCTCTATGCAAGACACACAAAGGAAGAAGAAAAACCATAATCTTGAAATGTTCCTGGCAGTTGCAGAGCTTCCTAACTCTTTTTTGTTTTAGGGAGGCTGCTAATACCTTTTACAAAAGGGTGTTTCCCTTCATTAAACACAGCTCAGTTGTAGGATGGAAATGCAAGAAGTGCAAATCCAGCAGAAATTGACCCTGTTTGGGCACATTGATAGCAGAGATTATCATTAATGGAAGATTAAATAGATTACATAAAAAAGGATTTGAATTTGTAGGGCATATGAACGTTTTTTTTAAAGCCTACAGCTGTACTCTCCTGATACATGTAAGCATCTCTAAGAATGCATGTAAAATTCTTTGAGGCTGCAGTATCCACTGAGGGGAGAGAAAGGAGAAATGCAGTCTTTGCGCTGTGAACTGGTGACATGGTGTGACCCCAAAGCAGGTATCTGCGTCTACTGCTAATAGCTCTCAGTAAGAAAGGGAGTTTTTAAAAAAACAAATTCATCCTAATTTCCCAGGTTGAGCTGCATGTTCCTTCTGTGCCCGTTGTTCCAGCTGCTATTGAAATGAAAGTCATGGATCCTGTTCTACCTTGTGAATACAAATCTGACACGATGAATCTCATGCCCCAGCTTTCAAAGTAGTGCACGCCCTTGTGTCATCCTCTGGCTTGGCAAGGCACATATGTGGGCGGGAGTCATAGGTTATTTAGCATTTCAGAGCTTTTAAGAAAAGAAGCAGGTATCTTTATTTATACTGGTTTGTGCTGTAGTTTATCTAATTGTTTTAACATGTTAAAATGGCCTCAAAACAGGACTTAGGAAAACGAAAGGCAAATCGGGAGTAATTTCTCCAGAAAGCCAGATGATTGCCCACCTGAATAAATGTTGGTTAAAGCCTTTTCTCTGTGTGTGTATTCATCAGAGGAGATGTTGTGAAATCTCTCTTTTTTGTGGGTGTGCATAATGACAATAATTCTTGGTTGTGTTTCACTCAAAGTCAAGCTATCTGTTAGCTGTTTTGAAAGTTCTTGATGAAGATCCTTCAGGTTCTGACTAAGCAAAAGCCACTTACTCATCAAATCTCGCTCTGTATCTTGTGCCTGCATGTGTTTTCTATGATCACGTATGGACTATGTCTTTTCAGCCTAAGCCTCTTCATCCAGTGCCCAGTGTAAAAGTCAATCACTGATTTAGAGGGATAGTCCAGCCTGTAGATCAAAAAAATCAACCAACAGACTGGAATGTGCCAGTGAGGTTTTATTTTTATCAAGCCATTGGTTTCATTTCTAAAGAGTCATGCCCTGATTTTTCCAATATGCATTTTTCATGGTATTCTGGGTTCCTCAGTAATGTTATTATCCTTAAATTGAGATACTGTACTTATAAGAATTCCTGTGTGAATTCAGCTATGAAATAGCACTGTGGTTTCTCTTGTGTTCATACGACCAAAAGCTAATGCAGAGAACTGAGGTCAGGCAGGTGGGGCTCAACTAATGCATAGTAACCAAGAAAAGAGATGTTACAGAACACTTAATCAATATATCTTGTGAAGTCCAATTGCAACCTTTTTTTTGTGAGTCTGAGTATACTTTGATTTCCTGCTAAAGATTTTCTGGTCCAGTCGTTTATCCTCGTCATATCTCTGACTGTTTGTTATGCACGGCATGGGTTCAAGTAACAAGCATCTGGCAGATGCACTGCTACCAGCACTGACATTTTGGTAAAAGCTGTTTGTTTTATTTTGCACTGACTCAAATATCTTTTTCACATTAAGGATGACACTTAGATGGAACTGCGGGGTTTTCACCAACTGGAGGGTGTTGTGGGAGGTGCCAAACCGTAGTAAAACCAGACCTACTCTTCCCAGAGCTCTGAAGCTTTCTGGCAGCAAATGACATGGATCGGGAACACTTCGCATGATGAGCGTGAGCTGTCATTGAATCGAAGGAAGCACACGTGACTGCAAAGCACGTGCCTTCAGCATTAACAGAGATTAATATGCCAGTTATCTATCAGTTTTAAATGCTTAAAAAGCTGTTGAATTGAAAAAAAAAAAATACTGAAGCAAAAAATTGGGAGCTTTAAAAGCATTTGCTTCTTCTTCATTCCCAGTTACTTTCTACTCACATACCTTCAGTCAGTACCACAGACACGATTACATTTGTGTTTTTCATCTTACATACTTGTTGACAGGAAGGCTACAATCAAGGTAAAAATAACAAACACAGATTTGCAGCCACATCACTGAAGTGAAAGTTATTGCAATTTATTTTATTTTTCATATTTTACAGCTATAACTTGCTTCATCTGTTTCAATTAGGTTGGATGACACCGGACTTAATTCTGTTTTCCATTTTTAATCTTCTTTATAGTTAGAGACTAGAGCAGTTATCACTGAATTTGTAAAGAAGTGGAATATTCAAATAAGCCCCACTCAGATATGTACATTTATTCTATTCGGATATATTTCTTCTCTCTTCCCTTCATTAAAGTGATTGTTGGAATCCTATGGCCCAGAAGAGCTTGCACAGCACTGGCATGATGAGTGGAAGGATATGGCTGAAATTATTCCATGTGATTTTTAACCCCAATGGAAATTCTTTTGGTGACTGTAAAGTTTATCATTACATTGTTTTAAGCTGTGATCACTGGTGAAAGCAAAGCATTTTATTTGGCTTTTTTTTTTTTTTTTGCATACAAGGACATTATGTGATATATTATATGTTGACAACAGAATACCATTATTAAATTAGAGTATTGATTCATTGCAAAGGATTATGCTAAAGTAATGTCGATGGTTTATCTAAACCCACAGAAAATGGAAATTAAAAATTAAAGCAAAAGACCTGTCTCTATCTACAGTATTGTGTCTGGTGTTGCAGCACATTTATCATATGACTCATTGCTTTGAAACCCCCCTGCAAAGCCCAGTAAACACCATGGATTTCTGTGGATTTGGCCTTGGCTTTCAGTTTCATAGCCCATATGGTTTTCAGGAAGTACCTGAAACTACCAGTGTTTGGTTTTGCTGATTTCTTCTGCGATTTGTTTGGAAACAAGCTGCGCAAGGAAAAGTGCCTAGTAAAATCATGTGGGATGACTTGGTCACAAGCATATATAAATAAATCGGTTAAAAGCAGAGGCTGATTTGTCTCTGAGCCTGGTGGTTTCTTTTTGAGCTTCTTTGTGTTTGAACAACTTTGTGATGCTGTGCACATGTCTGTGCACACACAAAATACCAGCATGGATTTGTGCATTGGCACAGTGCCAGTTTTTGAGGAGGATCAGGATCTCAAAGCCTGTAGTAACCCCAGGACCAGTCTTTGACTGCTTTGGTTCTGGTGCTTGTCCGTTCAGTGTGGTTCGGAAAAGAAACCCGGAGGTTTCATTGGAGCTAGTTGGACTGAATGCCAAGCTGAAGTGCATCTTTTTTAATTTGGAAGTCTCTTTCAGGTTCTGCTATGTAGAAGAGGTTTGTAGTCACTGTTACTATTAAGCACAAGTACTTTTTTATTATTTTACATTACAAGAGTAGACAAAACACGGTTAGGAAAAACAATGAAACAGTTTGTGCTATGGAGATGTTTTCTTCCTCCAAGGGAAAGTTCTTGGATCAATATGGTGAGGGTTTGAAGCATCATTTAATGAGGCAGCTGTTCTTCAGATCAAAACTGGGGCTATGTTTTCTCATTGCTCAGCTGAATTTCCAAGGTAGACAGCTCATAAAGCTCCTTTCTTACTTTTACCTCCCCCTTCATGTCTAATCCCAAGCCACTCCACTAAGTGCATCTTCATTGGAGGAAAGGAGCTCCCTGTGAGGGTGGAGTGTGAGCACTTCAAACCTGGACAAGACAGAGGATGAATGTTCAGGTGGCTTCTAAGTAGCACAGAGAAAGTAAATTTACGAAGGTGGGCAAGTGCTTTTCGAATGGGTTTCTACTTTCTATCACACAGGTTTCTGGGGCCTCTTGGCAGAATGCCTTCAAGAGAGAAAAAATTGAATGAAGCAGCCACGAGGAAAATTAAAATAGCAACTGCACTTATAAATTTCCGTGTCCTTTTCACGGAAGAAATGCCTAATTGGATCAACTCCTCTTGGTGAAATTTGGAGATAGAGAAAAATATATTAACTAAATGCTTATTGCTAACTGTTAAAATGATTGTTTCTGAACTTTTTTCAATATACTAAATAGTACTCTAGTAATGTTTAAAAAATATAGATAAAATAATTCTTCCAGTGGTCCATCTCTTCCGTCCTCTAAGACCAGTATTTTGGATTTCCAAAGCTATGTTTCTTGTGTAGCATTTAAATAGGAGGATTCTATGACTTTTGGGTCTTTTTTACAACACATTACTCCTGATTCCTTTCTTTTTTTTTTTTTTTTTTTTTTTGGCGTGGATATGTTGACTGCTGACTGTAGGAGATAAACTATTCAGCTTCAAAGAGAATTCACTTCCTATCATGTTGAGCAATGGATTTTTAAGTCCAAATTGATTTATGTTTTTTCCTCAGAGTGATTTTATTTTTTTTATTTCTGCGAGAGTTAAACATTTGAGGAAAGTTCAGGTAGAATGGAAAAGGCTCGCTATCCAATAAAAACATGACTGGGTAGAAAGATAAAGTGAAACCTTGGTTTGGAATACCTGAATTCTGTTTTAGCCCCTGTAAAATTAACCCCGAAACCTGCAAAGTCTCCTCTTTTTACTTTAATATCTTTTTGTTTGTTAGTTTTTGGGTTCATGGCTTTTCTTTTTCTTTTAAAATTTGAATTAATCTCTTGGCAATTCTAAGGGCTCTACAGTTGTGTCCCATCCCTGCCTTCCACTTGTATTTTCCTCTCGTAGGAAAGATGCACATTAGCAGTGCAATGTGGTAGGTGCTCCCTGTAGAAAAACTAATTAGTATTTTAGCCTGTATGAAAATTCAGACCTTTCACAGAGGCATTTTGTAACTCTTACAATAAAGCATTGAGGAAACAATATCCTGATAGTATTCTGGGTAGATGTTGTGCTGAATGAAGTAGTTTACAGTCTTCCCTTTTGTATAGTGAGATTGCTGTATGGCCAAGTTTTACAAACATTATAGGCCCAGTTTAGGGTGTGCTAGGAATGCATTCTCTCTTTTGTAGAGTTATGCATCTGCGGAATCAGGGCCAATTTATGTGAACATCTGTGTGATTAAATGTGTTAGTCTGTCTTAGATTGCAGTGTGAATGCTTACAAAACATGCCTGTGTAAGTAAACATACATCAGCTTTTTAAAAGCTGCCAACATTATTTAAATGTGCTTATTAGAACTGAATTTCCTTTAGAGCATTTTCTTTTTGTGTGTGTGTTCTTAGCACTGCCTTGAAAAATATACCATTATCCTGTTTACCATTTGCCTGAAATGAGTTCTGTAGTAAAATCTTTGTGTTCTAGGGGCTGTAGGTGCTTAGCTGTAGACTGTCACAAGACACGTAGGTCATGAATCCTTTTACATATCACTTTTAAATTATTTATTTTCCTGATTTTTGTTTTTCATTATTCTTAAGAATATTTCTGGTTTCGTAGTTTTTCTCTGTATTGCGTTCTCAGCTAGATATACGCCAAAACTGACTTTTTCATGGAGCTTATAGATAGAAAATGCTTTTAAAATGTTAGGGATGGCAAGATGTATTTTAAGATCTAGTTATTTTCTGAAACCGAAATTATGAGATAAACTTTATGTCGTTCTTTTCACAGCACCATTCCTGTAAAAGTTCAAGATTCTAGTTCAGCAAGAACTGAGCCTTGATTGCTGGCAGTTACCAGATAGAGGGGCTATAGCACTGTGCAATAGCAAACCATTAAATTAGTATTAATAGCAAATAGCCTCTTTTCCAGGTCTGAGTATTCTCACTGATGTCGGAACTTGTAAGACAAGGATTGAGAGAAGGTGTGTTATTCTCCTGGAAGGGTGTTGGTGGTCTGCTTTCACTGCAGTGACCAGTGGTTGACAAGGAAGGTTGAAAACGTTCAGTCCACCCTGCGTTTGCTGTGCTGCTTCTGAATGTAATCAAGATTTTAACAAAACCAAGAAAGTTGTACCGAAAAGCGTTGCTAACCTGCAAAACTGTCCTGCATTGTGCAAGGCTGATGGTTACTTACATCTCCCGGTTCAGTGCATAGGAAAATAGCATTTCCGGTAGTGTGCTCAGGGTGCCTCAGAGCTGTAGCTAACTACCCTTCTCAGTGGCTGAGTAATGCCATTGAATATTAAAAAAAATGTGGGGAATCTTTGTTTCCTCTCCCCAGTGAATTACAGCACAAGTGGTGAGTGGGTTATCATTAGAGTAGTACTAAGCTCTCCCAGAAGCTTTGACTAGGAATTGATTGTATAATACTTGCTAAAAACAATCCAGTAATTGTCTTCCAAAGGAGTTGCTTTGTTAGGTTTTTTTTGAAGAGTAGTGTTGTGTGGAGAGAAAATTAATTTTCTTGTTCAATCTGTGAGTGAATTCACAAAAGAGAAGCAGGGGTTTTGTTGGAAACCCAGAAATAAGCTGCACTGAATTGGTATGGTGATTTTCCTGCCAGGTTTTGCTCTGCCAGGGTTCAGTGGGCAGTGGGCTCAGGAACTTAACTGAGGGGATTATTCTGATGAGTGTCAGTGCTCCTGATTTAGAAGGGTAGAGGTACTTTTATAATTATTTCATAAGTAGCTAAACCACATTAGTCTTTAGCCTGAAATCTGGCCCATATACATAATGGTCATAGTGGTAAAAGTTCAATCCCCTCAGGTTTTTGGTTTTTCTTTTTTTTTTTTTTTTTTGGTAATAACTGGAAAGCTTAAATGCAATGCATAAATACATACAGCACTGACTTTTTCCTTAAGCAGATTGTGTTTCTTTTGCTTTGAGATTTCAATCTTTATTTTATTACTGATTATAGTAGAGCATACAACACATTTCACAAGGTCAGCTGCTTATTTGTAAGCTGTATCTCAGTGTAATGAAGTTGGTTGTAATTAGTTTTCATCCTTAAAAAAATGTTAGAAAAATAGAGATTGGAAATCAGAACAATTTATAAATTATACTGTCTTAATAGGTGAAAGTAATAATGGATCCTGTTTCTGAGTTAATAATATACACACTTTTAAATTCACTGATTATCTCAAAGTAATGATAGTAAAATGATGCAGTCTACTACTGACTGAGGCTGTGCTTCTGCAGCAGGTTTTCACAGTGCACATGGGCTCTCTTGCTGCTTTCTCTGTAAGGAGGTCGCACCTTTGCCTCAACTGATTACCTTCTGAGCTGTGAGGACCTTGGTGCCCATCATCATAAAACCAACAGAGAAAATGCAGCATTCACAGGATACTCTGAGTCTCATCTGTACTGGGGAGGGTGAGCATTTGCCGTCACCTTGCCTTGGAGAGGAAGAGGGGCGAGCAGGCAGCGGCGGTGACGGGCTGAGCTGTGCCCGGGCTGGCCTGCTCTGGGGAGACACGACCTCTGCCTTGCCTCTGTCAGCATGAGCTCTCCTGCCTTGTTATTTACAAAAGCAGAGAGGGAAAGTGCTTTACTTTGTTTCTTTAAAGTAATACCTTTTCATATCTGGAGCACATTCTTTACAGAGCCATACTTAGTGGTAAATGAAAAGCATGAATAGTAATTTAATATTTTGAATTGGTTTTAGAAGTATCTGCCTGCAATAGGGAATTCTTTCAGGTTTTAGTTCTTGGATGGCTAGATTTAATCTGAATATATGAAGCTGAAATGCTAGTGTGTGATATGTTTAAGAGGGAGAAGAGTTTGATACTGTAATTGTTATTTGATAGGAGGCTGAAAAGATCACTTGCACCTACTGGATTTCAGTATTTGAGTACACTACAAGGCTTGATTGCACCTTGTGTTTGCATGCATTTGGAAAGCTGTCCTCTGTCACCTTGGCAGATGTAGGGGATTTGTAGCCAGTCATAGCTTTGCTGCTGGAAGGTGGATCTATAAATATGAACTGAACACACACAGATTGAGGAGCTACTGAGCTCCTCATTCCTGGTTTGTTTACAGTGCATAATTTGGAACCATGAACACGTATTTATTTAAATTTTACAATAATTAAAATACACTTATCCCTGATTTTAACTGGACCCTTGACTGGTCAGTGAGGTACCTGTAGGAAATACAGTGTATTGGACAGGCATAGCAATAAAATTCCTTCCTAAAGAGATGATGGTGGGTAGAGCCCTACAGTGAGGATGAGGTATGTTAGGTGATCAAAAGATTAATAACTCTTGTGAGATGTTTCACTTGCACACTCTGAGAATTTTGACAGCTTAAAAGCAGTGTGGGTTTATTAGGGAGCTTATTTTTTTAAAATACTTTTAAGAAGATACTGTAAGATTATATCTAATTAACTAGACACGTTACATTTGAATTATTTAATTATAGATTATTTTTCAACCAGCCCTTAAAATTGTAACACTCTCTTAATATTTTTTTCACATTTTTAATCCTGTTTGTAAATGCAATCTATATGACAGCATAGACTCTTGGACTTTTTTCCTAACAAATACTACTAAACAACAAATTTCCTATATTTTTGTGTTGTGGAATAGAATTAGAACCTGAGGAGCTCATGTGTAACTGAGTATTCAGAGGGAGCTGTAGGCTGGTCAGCAGTTCTGTAAGAATCACAGCAACAAGCAGGATAGACCACAGACACTGGGCACTAGATTAAGTGATTTACGTGAGAACTCTTCATTGGGAGGAACGTAGAGTCCAAACTTAATGAATCGCTTCTAATTATCACCAGATTTTGGTCGAACTCTCTTCATTGGCAAAGTGGTAATTAAAAGCTTCGAAGTTCAGCTCAATTCTACATAAATAGAGGTTGGGATAATCAAAACATAATAAAGGAAATCAGGAGGATTTTAAATTAAATATACGTGACGTGCAATTTCAGCAGCTGTTATGGCAAACCAGCGGACGTAAAAAAACCCCAGCAAACCCCAAATCCCAAACGTAATAGCAGAGATCCACCAGCATTTCACCTTTCTGTTCGTTACGGTGTATAATGACTTCATACATTACATAACACAGTAACTTTTCCCACTGGGTACAGAAGAAGCGATCTCGTAGTGCGTAGGTGGGGATCCTTCTCTGAAGGCAGCGCTCAGGCGTGAATAAACGGTGCTGCACTGCCTGCCCCGTTACCGCAGCAAAATCACCCTTGCTTTCCCCTTCCACCAGAAGAAGGGTGGCTTTAGCAGTGTAGAGCTGTTCTAATAGTCTGCTGTTAGAGAATTACTTCTTTCTCACTAGTTTAGCTTGCTTATTGGTCTGCTGTTCATCCCAAAAAGTTTTAAAACCTCAATGAAAGTAGAAGATCCAGGACTGTTGGTTACTGGAAGTTAGGAGACCAGGAGTGGTCCCTTCCTTTTCCTCAAGCTCAGGTTTTCTTATTTGTGAAATAAAGACATGGTGAAGAGGTACAGATGAGAAGTGAGGTGTGTATTAATGAATATTCAAAAAATAATAAGGAAATATACTTCACAAGTCTTGTTTTAAATTTCAGAAAGTACTTGATATCCTTGATTGTTCTGTTGCCTGAGTGTCTGATAATTTCCAATAATTCTCTGACAGTGAAATCTATTGGACTTAAATACTAAAGAGGAAGGGGCAGAAGCTTCTATTTTTTTGGGTGATTTAAAAATATATCTCCAGATATAGCCAAGATCTGTCCCCAGATGACAGGGCTGTATGTGACAGGAGGGCATGGCTGTCTGTGAGACACCCTAGCAAGCCAGTTACTCTAGTTAGTGATTCTTTATTTTTGTCCTGCAGTGAGTGGAATCAGGTTTGAATTTGGGACACTCATTAGGCCAAAGCCTGCCATTATGTCAACCCCATTTAAATCTTTATAGCTTAACTTTATAATCACTTGTCACTGGGAATTTTAGTAACTACTATGTTTTATATTGCTGTCTTGTTATATTTTAGAACCAAAGTGTTATTGTTGCCATATCTCACATCAAAAGGAAGAAACACTTTCAGTATGGTGTAGTCTTCTATAGATAGAGTCAAAATGCTCTCTGAGTAGGTGGGATCCTAATCCAAATCCAAACCCAATGAGATAAGTGAGAATAAGTGGGCTCTAGCTAACATTTAAAATAAACAGTTACAAAGGAGTGACTTGCTTAGCCTAGTCTGTTGTTCTGCATTTGCTCATAGTTGACTTTTATGAAGTGTAACTATGCTGATGTCTTAAAAAAAAAAAATTAACAATAAAAATGCATTCATTAGAGGGAATCTCAGATGGAGAACGAGACAAGTTTTAGGGGAAGAAGTATTGTAGTAGATCAACTAACACGACTGGAGAAAAGTTGGCAAGTGGTTTTCTACTGTGTCTCTTTCGACCTCCTTCCAATAGTAAGATTCCAGTGTCAACAAAGTTTGAGTTGTTTGTTGTTTTTTAAATTAGGTGGAAATGTTTTTGATAACTTGAACTGACGTGCTTAGCTTTCAAGTGTAAACAGGTAAGCTTGCTAAGTGTTTTATTTACTTATTTTTCCTGCTGTTAGGTTTGGTGTTTAAAAACAATGTCTGTAGCTGAGAAACTTATTAGTGGTGGGCAAGAAACTGTTAAACATCTTAAAATGTTCATGTTCTCAGTATTTTGGAGAAAGGTTTGCTATCATTAGTTATTACTGAGGATAAATATTGTATTAACACCTAGATATGTGACCCCAACACACACGTTCTCATTGAAGACTCACTCATTATGGATTTCAAAGCCTGTATGAAATGATTTACACTGGTGCTTGAAAAACATGTTTTGGTAATAGCCTTTTTAATGCCTTGAGGGCATTTAATTGCCATTAAATGGCACAATCTGCTGTTTGGAATGGAGAGCGGGGAATATTTCAGTTGCAAATAGGATAATGAAATGGATTGAAAACAAGGAGGTGTAACAACAGAATAGATCTGCGATATTAACAATGAGGTTGGCATCCTTTTTATGAGCAGAGTATGTGGTGGGTACCCCACGAGGTGGGATATCTGTTCCCAGGCAGTCACGGGGTTTCCTACAGGTAGCTGACTGCTGAAGCCTGCAAATGGCCTGATGTGGGACACATTGAAACTCTGCCAGTCTGGAACAGTCGTGCCTGGCTCCTTTTACTGAATGGTGGGCTAATAGCTGTGTAGAAGGGTTTTGACAGTGTTTTTATATTTTATATTTTGCATGACTCTCAGCGGTTCTGTCAGTCTTGATTTGGTAAAAAAAAATTACAGTTCTCCAAAGTCCCAGGTACTCTTTCTGTAAACTGTGGGAAACTCTACCAAGTGCCTGACTTCTCGTGGAGCTAAGCAGTTGATTTTGTTACTAGTGTGCATAGTCACTGGGGAGGGCATCATAGAAAGGGTGATTTTTAGATAGTTTTGTAAAATAAACCTTAAAAAAGAAAACAACACATGATATATTTGGAGGTTTTACATGAAATCAGGATGTGATGAAAGGAGGATTTGGTACAGCACATCTTAAAAATTAACTGTAGGGTTGGGCTTCAACTTGCAATAGGTATGAAATCTAAAATATTCTGGTCTAGTTGCTTCTCAAAGCATAGACCATCATAACTAAATGGAAGTTTCACTGATGGGTTCTGTAGAACCTTTTAAATAGGGACATGTAACAGTTTCCCAAGTGATGTATTATTCGGAGGGTGTGCACATAATAAACCTAACAGGAGCTGTCTTTCCTCATTTCATTTTTTTGATGTATTCTATGCTACCTGATAGCTGATGCAGTGAAATTGTGAATGCTGTTTTTAGTGTTCTGTGCTGATTCTTCCGTTGCTGCTGTTCAGTTAAGCTCTTCCAGAAATACGCAGAGAGAACAGGACAGCAGAGGTAGGAGCAGAGGTCTTATGCTGAGAGGAAATGAGAGAGACAGATTTAGAAGCTCAGGAGATTGGAAAAGCCAGTGGAACTGTTTGTATTGTGAATATTTAGCATGCTTTCTCTTAGGCCTAATTTATTATGATAAGGCTCCTGCCAGCAGGTGAATTATTGAAGAGCTAAGAAGGAAATTGCCTCATGATGATGTGCTGTGCCCACAATCAGGTGATATAGTCTGGGAACAGTTCCTGCTGTGCTCTCCAGCACAGGATCTTGTGGTGTTTCTCCCAGGGGTTCTCCTGAAGAGGGTAGTACTACCAAAGAGAAAGAATTAATATGGCCTAGAGAAAGAATTCTGCATATGATGGGATATTTCAGTGCACCTTTTCAATTTCCCAAACAAAGAGATTTCCCAGGCAGCTGAACCTGTTGTTTTATCCATGCTGCCTCTGCACCCTGTGTTGAATGAACATTTTATTGTCATCATCCTCATCCCCTGAGTGTTCTGTGTCCCTCCACTCTGGAACCTTGTTGAAAAGCTGTCGTGTCTAAATGAACAGGGAACTGTCCCCAAAAGGTCGTGTGCACCTTAACGGTGCTCACATCAATTAATATTTTTCTTTTAGTATTATTTCATCCAAAATGCTGGTTTGCAAAAAAAAAATTATCACGAAGGGCAGCCCTGTCTTTTAAAATTCTACCTAATAAGAAAAGAACTCAAAATTCAGAGTGTCTTTAGAAGTTACTGTGGAAGTCCAGTGATGGCATTGTGTCTTGTTTGTTTCTTGCCAAGTTCCATGTGTGTCTCCTCAGTTTTCATTTCTCTGCCACTTGCTGACTAGGATGAAAAAAATGATGTAGGCAACTGCAAAACATAAATTTGATACTTGCTTCCTATTAAGCTGATAATAACTTGATTGTATTCAAAACTTGCTTAATTCTTATAGGTCTTTTCTACTGTAAGAAAATCTTATGAAACTCTTTGGAGAGAGAAATATTTGGGGTATCTTGGCCCACCTTTGTGAGAGTCAGAGGCATAGTTTCACATCTGTTTCTGATTATTCGTTTGTTATGGTTTTGGGTTTTTTATCAGATTATATTTTGTTTTTTGGCAAGTGCCCTGGAATTTGCAATGAGCTTTTGAAAGTAATCTTCTAGAATCTTTCCATGATGCTTCTTTTATATAAGTGCTTCATTTTCTCTGTAAGTGGTTCCTACTGGAAATATAAAGTTTGTAGGAGATGTTTCTCCATCATATTCTGCAGTAAAGATCAATGCACAGAAGTAATTTATCTGCAGTATCCATAATTGATGCCTGATCTTTTAGCAGAACATCTGATTCTTTCATAACCTTCCTGTTACTGATACACTTAAATACTTTATTTATTGTCTTTACCTAATAGCTTTTAAAATTCTCTTGGTTTTCTGAATCATTTGCTCAGGATAGATTTTATTTTAGAAAGGATATATTGTCATTTCACTTGCTGTCTTCCCCTGTTGTGTTTTCTTGCTTTCAGGGAGAGGAACAACTCTACACCCTCCTGGGTTATATTACCCTGTTATTTGAAATTCTTACATTTTATATTCTTCAGCTTTCCCCCTTCCATTTAATTTCCTTCCTTTTTCTTGTTTTCCAACTTCCCAAGTCTTTTGAAAAGCTTTGCCTGTAGTTTGAAATGGCTGTTGCTTTTCTTGTCATCCCCCTTTTCTGTCATAACTGAGCTGCATCATACTCTCATGTTTTGAATTAGCTTCTGTTTTTCTGTGAGAACTGAGTCAAAACTGATTGCCTGATATCCTTTTCTTGCTGTTCCAAGAAGCAGCTGTTGCTGCTAGAAACAGCAAAATAATAGACTATGAGAATACAATCACATTTTTCCATTTACTATGTTCTGTGATCTTTTAAGTGGCCACAGTGGAATAGAATTTTCTGTATTTGCTTGCATCAATCAGGTAGAAAGTTGTCAAGTTATCCACTCTCTCCTGAGTCATTCCTGATTTCGTGAGGAAGAGTTTGAAGACTTTATCGATGTTCAAGTTCCTGTCTGATAGTTTTCCCATGATCACTGCATTTAAGTGACTAGTTTTTAAATAACCTCACACAATAATAGTGTGTATGATAATTCTGTTACACATGGAGATAAAATACTTGAAAATAATCCCCAGAAATCTGTATTTTCTTACAGTGATAAAGATCTATCTATCAAATTCTATGTTGTGATTCCTTAATTTACATTCTTGGTATGGACATTCTGCCTGGACATGGCGTTTTCCTAAGCACTGCATGGTGCTCAAGGACATGAATTTGTGTCGTCAGCCCTTCCAGTAAGCAAGTCCTTCTCCTTCATGGTTCTTGCCAGTTCATTTGTGCCTGACCATGACCACAGGAGAGCTGTAGCTCCAGTTAAACAAACAATTTGTTGGCTGAGGAGCAGCCAGAACAGTCTGACTCTGATGAAGGACCAGTTTCCTGATGGTTTTTTCCTTCAAGATCTTCATTTGGAGAGAACGCCAGTGATGGTCTGATATGGTTTCCCGTGTTTTGCCACTTCTGTGCTTCCTTTCCCTTGCAATACATTGGATTTACAGCTGCTGGATTTGTCTTATCGGGGCCCCAGACATCACTGAGACAGGGGGCTAAATCATACTGTCCTCTCCTCAACATATGGGTCCTTAATTCACTTTAATTCTCCTGCTCCTTGGTTATATGTAGGGATAGACATACCACTACACTCTCACTTTGGAAATTTGTGTTTATGGGTATAGGTCTCTATTTTCAATCAAGGAGAAGGTTGTATTTTTTAATAGTTACCCAGCAATTTTTTTTAATTACCTCTCTTCATTTTAGATCATTATCTGGTACTTTGAAATTCTAGTAGAATAATAAATTTGGGTGGAGGGAACGTATTCTGAATGACAGATGTCTTCATTGTTCCATGACTTTTCCCTTTTTCATTTAAAAATACACTGTCTGGCCTTTATGAGTCTCTTCTTCTTCCTCAAGAATAATTTAAACTTCCCGGAGTATTTCTTTTTATAATTTAGCACCTTTTTGACACTTTCTGTGTCTGAATTTGATGTTCTTGCTAATTTACAGAAATTATTATTCTAATAAATATTGCAGTGCACTGTGAAAGAACTTTAAGAAATACAGTAGGTTGCCTTTGTTCCCTAGATATGGTACTAACTAAGCTTTATTTTGATCAGTTAATTTGTAGTGGCTTTATTCCCCTGAGCAGGTAATTCAACGAAGAATAAAACCATTTGAAAGAAAAAGCCTTTTACATTTTCTTCGTGTTTCTCAACATTTAGGACAAGCTAGAACAATATTGTATTTAAAAGGACAATACAGCTATTCTGTTTAAAAAGTAGAACCTCTTACTGTTAGGTAGCACCACATTCTGTTTATGATGATACTGGGATCCTTTTTAATTTGCAGTTGTAGAGCATATTCCTGTATGGATGAATGCATTTGTTTCTCCAGAGGTCACATGCAGTGAAACTCCCGCTGTACATCGATGAGAGAATTCTGTGGTTCCTATTGCATCTGTCCCAGACCCCCGTTCAGTGCCGGTCATCACTGCCAGAAATGTCATTTGGATTTAGTCTCCATTCCTTTACTTTATTACAAACGTTGTCCTATCTTTACTTCTTGAACTACTTCACCAAATAGTAGACATAAACTAAAGTTCTTTTCAGATTTGTGAAGAATTCTGTGACATCGTAATTTTTAGTATACTCCTTTCAAAGCTTCCGTAACAAAGGAATCACATTTCAAAACTTCCTTAATTTGGCCAAAACAGTCTCTGAAAATGCAGAACGCGGGTAAAATGTTAATTTAATTTGATAAGCTTGGGTCTATAATGTTGCATGTTGAAAAGTTATTTTTGCCAACCAATCTGTATGCCCACTTACATATTTTTTACTGTGTAACCTTCATCTTCAATTGCCTCTTACAGACTAAAAATGTTACTTTCAGAGCTGGCCTGACCTAAGACTGCACTTCACACAGAAGTGCGTGGCTTCCAACTTTCCTTTGCTTCCACTAAGACCATGCTATTCTAGTGTTTTGCAGTCCTTACCCACTGAAAGTTTGAAAGTTTTCCTAAGGTCTAATACGACTCTCCTATTGTTGTTCTTTGTAAGGTGCACAGATAGAATAGATGACCCCTTTGCATCAGTTTGCTTTTTTTTTTTTTTTAAATTTTATTTTGGGTTGTCTTGCTGTTTTTGTGTCTGCCAGCAATTTGTTTTCTGTTGCTGTAATAATTTCTGCTTACACATCATACCTTGTGCCTGTCCCAACTGAAGACCTTTGAGTTTTTTGTATTATTATCTGCATTCAGTAATTTTTATCTCTCTGCTCTCTTCAGAATTCTAATCCAAAAATCTTCGAGTGAACCACTTCTGTGGCACTGGGAAACAAAAAGATTTGCTTCCTTTAACCTGCATGTGAGAGAGATTTTAATAATTTTGCAGTTGTTTACTGAAATCAATATCCTTATTTGCTGTTTTTTCCAAGCTCCATCACTGTTTTCTCCTTTCCTAAAATGCTGTTAGTCTTAGAACCTGTTAATTTATATCACCTTCATGCTGGTGTAGCTGTACACATTTTAGAGGTTATCATGTAATTCTAGATGAGACAATCAAGATTTTAATAAGGTGAGAAAAATAATGTGTTTTTATTTAGTGTTTATTTGGAATGATATGAGCACTGAAATTTTAATGAACCTATCTCCACCACTGAAGTGTTTTATAGCCTTTTATAACAGGAGATTTTACTGTGCAGCAGATTTGAAACGAAAGGTAGTATCTTAATTTGTATGAATGCTAGGATTTTTTATTTTATTATTATAATGGTGAATTTTCCTGTTTTGTTTTTATTTCACAGCACACAAAACTGCAGGAGGGTGTAGACCTGCATTTGACAATATCCATCTGATTTCTTTCATCTGCTTTTGAATATTTTAATACTTTGTATGATCTCTAGAGGGTTACAGGTTGAGTAAGCCTTAAGAAGCATTAAAAACCTGGTTTGATGACCAGTTTAATGCTTCTTCCAAGAACAATTTGTAGAGATTAGGATTTAGTGAGATATCATTGGAGGATTAGCAATTGCTTCTTAAGGCATTCTGAGTTGACAGCTAATGGATAACTTTCCCCGATAGCTCTTTTATAGTCCACTGCAGCTGGATAAAAATCAATGAGCAAGTGAACTTAAGTTTGTGCATCCATTAATTTTGGTTTTAACAGATGAGTATGACTGCCACAGTGACTTGCTTAGTATGTTCTTCCCATCTGTCATTATCTAGATAACCTCAATTAACACACTGATTAATCCTCAAATTCTTCTTCAGTAGTTCTTTTCTGGACTGCACAATGTGAAGGAAAATGTACCCAGCATGTCTGAGCAGACAGAACACATGCTAATCAATACCCAGATAAATAGAGCCTGAAGAAAAGGAGCCTACTTTTCCTCATGTTTCCTGCCCTCCCTAGGTGCTAAATAAAACAGTGCTTATATTATTTTTTTCTTTTTCTTTTCCTGCTCAATCTGTTCTACATTTTGCTATTATTTGAACTTAAAACTAATAGTCGCCTTGAATTTTACTGTTAGCCGAGAATTACAAAGCACATTTCCATTATCATTTCCAAAGAAACAGCAGTCATGCTATGAAATGGCTTTATTTTTACAGATTGATAAACAGAGTTAAAAGGACTATGTAGCTGTCAGTTATGCAGGACTTTTTTGTGAGGGATCCTCAGCCCTCATTTTGAATCTACTAGTGTTCCCATAGTTATAATCTCATTTAAGCATTTTGCTTCTTAACTGTAGCTGTCATATATCTGTTGAGTATTGATTGGGGGACAGTTCTTCGCTTTGAAACTTAATGACACGAGATAAATATAATACAATATATCAATTCCAATATTTTCACCACCTATGTAGAAACAAATATTTATTTATTTATGTATTTATTTATTTTAAAAGATGCTTTTTAAAGATTAAAAAAAATCTAAAACATGTGCAGAGTACAACAAAAATATCTTTTGTTTTCCATCCCCCCTTAGCAAGAACTAGCTGTGGAAGCTGTTTCCCTGCACTAGGCAGGATTAAGTAAAAAAGGTTTTAGTAAAAAACCTATCAAGAAACTAAATGCGTGTGTTGAGTGAATAATATTTAAAGAAAGCTACAGGAAAAATTACCTAGACACCATTTTTATAGATTCAAGAAATTAATGCATGGGTGAGCTATTACAGGAAACTACCTAGTAAGGTGTTTTATACTACAAAAATAATCCATTATACACTTTTAAAGTTTTTATCTAAGTAATAATGATCAAGAGCTTTACTTTATAACCAAACAAAAGCCCTAGACTACTCTTGTAAAAGAAACATTTGCTGTGCTGCCATGCCTTTAGGAGGATGCAGCAGTGACAGTGTGTTAGCAGTGCTGAACCTGACAAATTGTTGTATAAATAGAGTTGGAATTCGCAATGAATTTTGTCGTTTTTATGATGTCGTTTCATTTGTTTCCTGATACTGACAGTGGAGCCTCTTTGAAATGAACTTGTAGTAGATAGTAAACATAAATTCCAAAGAGCTGGGTGAATGTTACAATGTGTATCTTGTTTAGAAACAATTCTCCAGTTCTCCCTGGTGGACCTAGTTTAGATTATAGGTTTATGCAAGCTTGAAATTTTAAAACAAATTGCAGCGTATAATCTTCTTAAGCCGACTGGTTATACCCAAGTGGTAGCTCTGAGTGTCTTTAACCTTTGTTTTCCACAAAAGCAAGTATTAATCCTTGTTACTAAGCCAGAAAACAGATCTAAACATCGGTTGTGCATGTCTTTGGTGGTATTTGTTTCAGTAGTTTCTTCCCCGTGTTTCTATGACTTCTTACAGTCCCAGATTTCAAAAGCTCTTCCTCAGTTTCTAATGCAGAAGGGCTGTCATCCGTCCCTGTCTTTCAACCCCCACAGCCTGGGGGATGCTCCAGGTGCTTCCGATGCCTGTGGACATGCCCTGGGCTTCCTGCAGCACGAGCCCGCTCGGAGCATCAAGCGCGGGCTGAAACCTTCCGTGTCATCTGTACATCCCTCTACTATTGCCATTTCACCTGTGGCTCTGCTGATGGTAGACACATTTTAATGCTAGAAATAGTTCATTATTTTTAAAGCAATTCAATGATTAATCTGCTATTAGTACTAGTACAAGTATATTTGGCCTTAAGCACAAACTAGGCTGTCGTTGCTGTCTCAGTTAAAATGAAATAAGAGTTTGGGAAGTGTTACTTTATCCCTAGGAACAGAGAAACGTGTCTGGAGCTTCTTTACAGAAGTGGTCTTTAAATTTAGCGCACTCTGAGCATCTTGGAGCCCTGCTGCTGAGGAGCATGTGATTTAAATAGGACATGGAAGTCCAGGCTCTCAACGGGGAGAGGGTGGTGCGTCAGTGATACCACAGCTCAAATGCTTTGACATGTTTTTGCCGTATGGATTACTGACACTGAGTTCAGGCTGTGTATAACTTCCCTTGTTAATTTCTAAAACACTTCAGTTGAGAATATTTGTTAGTCTCAATCTTCTGCACTGGAAATACTTTTTGATAAGCACACCCCTGTTTCCATGGAGCCGCAGTTATTCAGTTATCTTAATGCTGATGTAGCAATATTGAAACAATACCTGTTAAATCTTTTGACTGTAGCAACAAAATGAGAAACTTGCAGAGTGCAGGGAATGAGAACAAACAGTTCATCTTAGGTACAAGTTTCAGTTTAGCCAGGCAGAGTCTCCCTGGTGTGCCGTGCGGGCTGGCCCCGAGGGCTGCGGGAGCTGGGATGCCAGCAGCAGCCTGGAGGAGCTCCTTCCTTACTGCAGTACCTCCGTGTTGGTCATTACCCAGAGATTAGTTTCAGGTCATTAGCCCAGAGACAGGCAACCGTCCCATGCCTTCAGGTTTTCTATCACTTTGGTCATTTGGTAGGTTCACCGTGTCTCCTAAGAAATACTGGGGTTTGAGTTTTGTTATTTTTCTTATTTCCCTGCTAAATGTTAGTAATGTCATCACAATTTAATCTCTTTTCTTTGAGCACTTGTCAGCCCTACACTGATCATTTTTAAGATTATCTAATTGTATATGCAAAACATCCTACTTGTTACAGGGCTTAATTTCATTATATCCACATGTAAGTCCATCATGACTACTACCATTATAACACTTTAATTTGAATTTTTAATAAGGGCTTTGATCCTGAAAATAATTACAAGCATTCAATTATAATTGTGTATTATCGATGTATATTATGTATGTATATTATTATGCAGAGAGCTTACTCACATGCAAGTCACTGATGTACGAGAACCTGCATAATTAAATCCGTATTTTATCAACTTTTTGGAACACTATTATTACCATAGGCACAATAACATTTTTCAGGAGTACCCAATTTTCTTTTCAGCAGTGGTTTGGACACTTAAAAGCCTTATTCATAGAAGAGGGAGTAAGTGTGTGTAAATTATTTTGGCGATATGGAATAAACCATCCCTTTCAACATAACAGTTGTAAAATTGACTCGTTGATTGCTGGTGTACATCCCTGCACGCATATTCTACTTTCCTCATCACTGAGGTGCAGCCTCTGCTCACAGAACATACACTTAGATTTTAAGTATGTGTAAAACAAGATCTAGCAGCTGAGGAGTACAGAACCAAAGATAAACCTTCAGGAAACTTAGTTCAGTAATAATGTGCTTTTCCTCTCTGCAAGTTAAAATAGGTCCCTTGCAATGACCCCGAGATTAGCCCAGCTGGTCAGAGCATGGTGCCAATAACACCAAGGTTGTGGGTTCGATTCCTGTGTGGGCCGTTCACCTAAGAGTTAGACTTGATGCACCTGGGTCTCTTCCACCTCAGACAATCTTGTGAAATATATTAGCATACCTGTGCCTCTATGAAAACATGACGAACAATTACTTCAGTAAAACTTCCCTGTCGAGTTGAGTTTGTTTATTTTTTCCCCTGTCTTTTTCAATATTTTTTCAAAATTGAAAACAAAAGAAGGCTGAGAGAATTCTTTGCCAGGAATCCAAACTTTGCACCGCAAGCATGCATTGGGGGAGTTTCCAAGCAGCGTATTTGTATGATTATATCTCAGCTCTCAAAACATGAAAAGCTGTTTCTAGTTCACCTCAGCAGTTTGTTCTTGGGGAGCCGTTTTCCTCAGCCCGCCTTTCAAGCTGGGCGTTATTTTTCATGGAGCACATGATTTTCTTCTCCCCCATATTCTGCCTTGGAAGATGAGCAGAATAAATGTAGCACACTTCTTCACTTACTGATTCCTCTCTTTTTATTCCTCTTGGCACTGAGGAAAGGACTGATGAGGTCACAGGTATTAACATCATATGGAGTGTTTAGTGAGTGTTTTATGAAAAACAGCTTCCTTACATTACATAGACCTTCATTTTGCTGTGCCACTGTTACTTTAAGTCACTGATCACTGACCTAAAAGTGATGATGATAGTTTCGTTTGATATGCAAAAATGCAGTATAGTCAGTGTCACAGAGTAAACATGGCATATTTCTCAGTTTAATACATAAATACATGTATGGGAATTTGAAAGCGGTGAGGAGAGAATGGAGTGGGAGGAAATGCTGAAACAAGAATACCAATGATAACTGGAACTGTGCAAGTCTGATTCATTAGATGCCAAAGAATACAACTCATTAATCGTGAAAGAGAACTCCTTTAGATTAAAAAAATATGATTAAAAAGGGAAGTTAATCAACAAAGGAGTAATGAGGATGAACATAAATAGATAAAAATGCAAAAGCTGAGAGCACTGCATGTTAGGCAATGGACAAGTGCTAAATGACATCAGAGTGTAACTAAGAAGGAACAAATATGAATTGCTGTAGTTTTTGTTACAAACTGTTTGGCAGCAGTGAAATTCTAAAAGTGGCACAGGTCTAATCATAGCTAAGTTTGGCAAAAAACGCTGGAAGGCAGGCTAAAAATATATATTTTTAAATAATTGAGAAGAAAAGAGAAACTGTATATTATACGGAAATAATGAAAATTTCTTGATTTTGAAAAATAAGTAACTAATGTGTTGAATAATCTGGTATAAAGTTAGAAAATTTTGAATTGCAGGTCTAGGTAGCTTGCACCAAAAAAGAATATTCTGTCTCTGGAAAAGGAGCTTTCTAAATGAGTAGTGTGGATTTTTAATCAAATAAGGTATTGTATATGGGTTCAAAAGTCTTCTGAATGACTACTAATATTAAAAACCCATAAATGTGGTGATTAGGGTAAGTACAGGTGAGGTAATGTGACAGCTGTTCTGGACAAAATCGTGGTAAAGCTGATGTGGGAAACAGCTGTTAGTTAACTCCTGGTAATCTGATTGTAGTAGTGCACAGGAAGTCTTGTCTGATTTGTAATGTTCTGAGAGAGTCTTCAGTCCAGACCATTTATGGCTTTGCCTTTGCATTATTCACTTAATTTCATCACATGGCATTGCAGAAAAAGGGAGAGTGCTTTTGAGTGAACAAATGGTGTGCAAAGTCAATGTGTGTATGTATCATGTAAAATCATGTTTAATAGACCAAAAAGTAAAACCCAGAACAATTGATTTCTAGAAGTCTTGGAGGAACAGTCTCAGCATGGTGTTTGCTCTGGTATATGAAAGAAAGTGCAGGTTCTTGTATCTAATGAGAGGATTAGAGATGTGCAGATGAATGTTCTATTTGTGTGCTTGGATTCTTCTCACGTACAAATATCCTCCAGGTTTGAATCTTGACTCTTTGCACATTTTCAGTCCTGATCCCACTCAGACCTACTCAGCTAATGAGGTTTAAGATCATTGCCTGAGGTGGAAAGACTATAGCACATCAGAATTCACAGTAATGTTGTTTTACGCTTGAGTGGAAGTTGCAGTGAAGGAGTTGCCAAATATGCTGTGCTTTGAAATTAATATTTTAAATGTGTACTGAAGGTGCACGTGTCTCTTACTGTTCTTCACTATCACTGCATGATGTATCAAATAAAGGGAAATATTTTTTTGCCAGACATAATTAAAAATCTGTTATTCTGCTTGTTGCAATTCACTATTTTGCATGTAAATGTAACAGCTAAAGATTGTTAGCTGTGCTTGAAGTTAAGTTGAATTTTTTAATGAAAACCCTACTCAGTATTTTTATGCCATTTTTCCGTTGTCTTGAGGCAGTGTGTGTGACAAATTATATCGAAAGACTCTACAGGATAACTTCTAGAGTAAATGCTGTACTGATATGTGGTATAGTTAGTTGGAATTGTGTTGGTACTTTTAAAATGCATTTTCTGTGTATAAAATAATGTTCACTAGGAAGGAATTAGCTCTTCACTTACAATCTGTTGTATGTACTTTTGCTGGTTTTTATCACTGGGACATGTGTCTTACTAGTGATGTTGCTGATTATTTTAAATTTTGATTTTTGTCAGTAAATGACTTGAACCAAATCAAATCCGTGCACTTTACAGTGAAAGAAAATACATATGTGCAGTATCCATCCATCCCTTGGTTCTTTATTATCTCTCAAAACGGTCAAAGAGGAAACGTGTCATCCCCCGCTCTAAGCAGAACTTTGTTTCCTTGTGTAGATAATTTTAAGAGTGATGAATCGGTACCAGAAGCAGGAGCGCAGGAGCGTGCTGCTTCGGCTGGAAGTGTCATCTGTGTGCAGGTGATCCATCAGTTGCCTTCAGCTGTACTCAGGCAGGAATACACAGGAATAAAGGAGCAGGCTGCTCCTTTATTGAACAGAGCTCCCTGCAAACCCCTGCTGCAGCTGAGAGCTCGTTTCTCCTCATGGCAGTACGGGGCACTCTCCTGTTTCATTTACAAGGTAGTTGAAATGTAAGGACCTGTAATTCTAAATTGCATTATGTGTGCCCAACGCAGGATGACATAAATCAGTAACAATTTAAACAGCACTGCAGCCGCTGTAGAATATTCTAGAGGAAATAGGGATAGCTGGAACTTCCTCATTGCATGACTTAATTACAGAGTTGAGTGTGCATCTGGCGTTGCTATTTGCCATGGTGGTTGAATTTTACAGGGCTTGTGCGTTGGTGATAATGCTGAGCTTGCCAAGTTGGAATGAACAATTGAGATGTTTTAGCTAACCAGAATGATTCATTTATTGGATAGCACCTGAAAATTACCAGTCTCAGGGGGAATGTTAAAGAATAATTAATAATTTTCATGTAATTAACAGAAAACGCTACAAACCCAGTCACTTTCTGGTTGCCAAGGCAAGTCAAGCGGGGTGTGTCGCTGTTGAACACTGCAGCTGTGAGTAACTGGGGTTAATAGTAGATTACTGATTTAAACCTGATTTTTAAGTGCCCTTTTGGATTGGATTCACTCACTAGAACTCGTGCTTCAAATAGCAGTGCTGGTGCTCAGGGTGCAGCCCCCTGTCTCGCGGTGTCAAGAGCACCTCTTCAGTGGGAAGTACCTCTCCTCTGTTTCAGCCTCCCTGGCTGGAATGAGTGTTGCTGGACTAGAGCAGTGAGCTGTGGCCATCTGGCCTAACACATTGATGACTTTGTCCCCATGCTTTTTAGTTTGCTTTTTCATCCAGTTATTCTAAACTCCTGGAGCTGGGTTCCCAACATAGTAGGGTGCTTTTGCATGGTAATTGTTTAAAATACTTACTAGATCATTAATTTCTCTGAAATCTCAACCTAAGAACAATTTTTAACTAAAATTCATGATGAAGTTGCTACCAAGCGTTGTGTTTGTTACCTGGGTCTGGGAAGTCAGGAAGTGCTGGGAACTCTGAAAAAGTTGAAGGAAGTCCTTGAAACTGAGCAAGGAAGGTCAGGAAGCTCTAACGGGAGTCTCGTCTTCTGTCTGCGTAAAAAACTTAAATTATTCAAACTGTGATTTCAGGCTAGGAAGAGAAACAATTGACTTCAATAAAAACAGGCAAAATTCTTGTCAAAACATCTGTGGGTTACTCTATAATAGTATTGCAGACTTTTGTATCTAATAATTTAAGGTCCAGCTTCTGAAATTGGGTAATAATTTAGTGAGACCAAAAATACTATATTTCAGTGGGAATTTCTAAATTAATAATAACTTTGAAGCCTGGAACAAATTAAAATCATGGTAATAAAAAGTTCTGAAGTTTGAATATTTGTCGTCGTAAGAGCTCCCTGTAGTTTGTTTTTCCTTGTTCTTATGCTCTCTTACCCTTGGTAGCCAGCATAAATACAAAAAGGAGAAAAAGTAAAAAGACAACAGCACTTCAAATGTAGTTTATAACATTTTATATTACCAACATGTAGGAAGATCATAGCACCATTTATCAAAGTTTTTTGGCCCTGAAAGAACACCATGCACAGCTGGCTCATAGCATAATTTCTACAGGTGTAAATGAACCTGTACGTCTCTTGCTCAAAGAATAACTTGGGCACTGCTGCAGCCGTGGTCTCTCGGTGTGAGTTGTTGCTGTATCTGTCATAGAGATGTAAACAGGAATAGGAAATGCTGCTATGGAGCTCTGAGCAGAGGTGACAGTTATTGATGCAATGCCCAGGATAGACACCTCATTTTTCACTCAGTGACAAGATGGGTGATAATAATTGTTCAAGACAATTATTGTACAGTCTGTGGTCTGAAACAACCAAGTTTTGGGCTTTTTTGTCAAAGCTAACACAAAGCTCGTTTTTCCTAGAAACCCGTATAGTGTATAAAGAAGGACTTCTCTGTGCAGAATTTATATAAACATTAATATTTTTTCCTCATAACATTTAATTCTCTGAACATTAAAACAGAATTATCAGTGAATGTAACAAAAGTTAGAATATACAGTTGACATTCCTTTGTTATCAAAGTTATTCTAATTTTATATTTTGAAGAAAAATGCCTATAATGAAGATAATTAACAAAGCTGGGTCACTGGCCAGGGTGATAAAGTTGGCATCAACCATATCCAAGGTTATTACTGTACACACTTAGTGTGAACACTTAATTGTACACTGAAGCAGTAAAACAGGTGTCACATTCTTTTTGACCCTCCCAATAGGATGCTACTTTATTTAGTTGGGGAAAGCAAACAATCAATGGAAGTATTTTTACAGAAGCTGAAAGTTTTCCTAGCTTGCTAAAGACTCAGAGATGCATGGAAATATTAGGTGAATATTACCACTTACACCATGCTGATTTGTCACACATTCAAAAGCAGAAAAGACCTTACATATTCTGAAAACATCTTTTCCTGAGTACTCATTCAAACACTCCCTGAATTACAGAGGTAGAAAAGCTGCAGAATAACCAATGTAAAATGCAGGCAACAGCAGCATCTCCTCTGTTCTTTTTTATGGAGACCTTGTAGCATCATTCTGTGACTGGCATAAGAAATCAGAGAAGTAGGTGTAGGAAGGAATATTCTCCATATCTCCATGCCCTGCACTAGAGAGGCATTAAAAATTCATCTTGTAATTCTTTCTTACTGGATCAAAATATATAATTTTATAAGCCATCCTTTAAAAGTTTTCCAGAGACAGCTAAATCACTTAGCCCATAAATCATAGTGACTTTTGGGAAACTTGTATTTTAATTGAAATTACACTTTTGGTATCATCAGGCCGTGATTGCAAAGGTTGTGAAATTGCTTTTGGCCATATTACCTGTAATCTTGAGTTAAAGATTTTATGTGCTGGAGTTCATGTAAACATATAAAAATGTGCCCACTGAAGCTCATAAAAACCTGCTTTTGTGTCCTCTTAAATGGACCCGAAGATGTTATTCTGCTCTTGTTTAAGGGAAGACACTCTTACAAAGTTTGGTGAGAAGCCATCCTTGACATGTTTGTTTATTTTTGTTTTATGCAATTGTAAAGAAAGGGTGGATATCTGTAATAAGTCACAGGGAAATTTTATTTAATAATGACCCATTTTAATGATGTGATAATCCCATTGTCCTGCCATTATTGCTCGTAATTTCATTCTTGCAGTTATGTTTAATTTTTCCTGTACTTTTTAAAAAAGCCTTTTTCCAATATTCATTTGTAGATTTTAATATGTTGCTCTGTGCGGTAAATTACTCTTGTTCCTTACGAATCCCAGAATTTTAGGAGGAATGTTTTCTTTCTTCACAAATCCATATCTTCTAGATGTTTGAGGAAAACATTCTTTCTAATTTTTAAATTTTTTTTGGCATCTATTGGCATGTATATTTATTTTGAGTCTGCTTTAGCAGTAATCTCATCTCTATGAGTGATTGCAAGTGTAAAAGTACACAGCTTGCTGAAGTAATTAACAGTGTGAAGTGGTTTGTAATTTCAAATAAGTATAATATTTATTTTCAATTACTTCTTTAACACATCATACATTTCTGGTGAGTTTTAATGAATCTAGGATACCAGTTCTTGAACACCAGAGGGAAAACATGGTTTTCCCTGCCACTCAGTGTGCAGCACGTTTCATTTTGACCTGGAACTGAAATAAAGGATGGATGGATGGATGGATGGATGGATTCTTGTCTAATAGATATGAGACAAGAAAAATAAGTGTTTTCAAGTAATATTTTATCTAGTGAAAGAAGTACATTAATATCCTTTCAATAGGTATTTGTTTGCCTGTATTTATCCACCAGATACTCAAAACAAAACCCTTGGTAATGCACTTCTGTTTCTTGGCAGTCCCCTGTGCTGTCATGCAGAGTTGTTCTAAATTCTGGACTTCTTTTCTGAACTTGAGAGTGTAAAACTGGAAGGGGAGGGTTCTTTCCATCTGAGCTGACCTCTTTTGCAGTGGCTCAGAAGTCCATACGTAGCGGAGTTCAGCCGACTACATCCCTATACATCCAATGCAATTCATGTTTTATCTTGCATTGACTTCTCCAGCATGAATTTGGCTGCTTCTCTGTCAGAGGAGGACTGGATTCAACCAGTACGCTCAACTGTCCTTGTTGTTTCACGACCCTTTTAAAAAGAGAAAATTTTCTTCAGTCCTATGTCCTTTATCCGGGCTGGGGCCATCTCCCCCTTGCCAGATATATTTCTATTTAAACCACTGAACCACATTCTAGTATTTTACAATAAAATACGTATGAATTCACCACTCTCACATTCACCATAGGTGAGTTATTTTTGTTTTTTCTGAAGCCTATTTTCTTTTATTCCCTAATATATTAATATTTCATAAACTTACAAGGTTGTTACTTAATTTTGTTAATAAGCTTCTGTCATCAGCCAGAAATACAACATGGAAGTCTCTGTGCAAAAAGCCACTTATTCAGTGTTCACCATTCATCTTGCATTAATTTTTCATGTGTATGAAATGTATCGCTGTGATTTCATCCTTAATGTGTGTGCTTGCATCTTGTTCCTTGCTGAGGCTTTTTTTGTTGTTTCAAACAGCACTTAAAAAAATTACAAAGATAATTTTAAAATGTTGTGGCATTTCAGGTGATTGTCAGAGGGAATAAAACAGTTTGAAAGTGCCGTTAAGATTATAAAGGAGTCTTTGGAAAACAGGATTCTAATTGTTTCCTAAACATTTAAAATATATATTAAAAAATTACTTAGTTTTTAGAATTATGTTTTGTCTAAGATATCAAGCCATAAAAAAATCTTTTCATATGAAAGTTAGCTGTGCAAATCTGAAATACCAAAAATGACCGAGTTTAGAGGTCTGCATATAGGTGAAGGAAAGCAAGCTTTGCAATAAAGATTTGTTTCCATTCTCCAGTAGGTGAAATGCAAATAGATGGATGGATATCACTATAAACTAGTAAGGAGTAATTATCTACAAGGCAGCATTTGCTACAGAGAGCACTGGAGGATAGAGACTAAGCCACTCTGCCCAGCAATTTCTATTATTTCTTTTCTTCTTCCATTTCAGAAAGAGAAGAGATGTTGAGATCTCATGTTGCTGCTTTGTGCTCTGTGGAGGGGCTGGAGAGCTCTGTGTTTACTGCTGGCCATGCAGCATGTTGCCTGAGCAGTAATATTAAGATAATTATTGTGTGACTTCAAGTTTCCTGAACAAGAGGTGTGATACATGTCTGTCTATTTGCTGAAAGCTTTTTCAACAAACATATGGACTTGTAGTCTATTTGTTACAAAATTAGGGGCTTTTCTGTTTAATCCTTTAGAAAAGGGAATTAAGAGCCCTAAAATATTAATTTTGCCAGACTCTTATCAGTGATTTCAATTCAGGGAACCTTTATCAAAAGTCTCCCTCATATTGTAGCAGAGTAAAGGGCAGAGCTGAGATAACTGATGGAAGAGACAAAGTCCAGCCATTGCAGCCCAGCAGAGTCAGGTATGAATTATGTGGGGAGCATCTCTTACCATGAAAGGAGTGGGTATCAGTCCTTATCTGGAGGACAGTAGGGTCATCCTGACAGTGGAACCACACTGCCAAGGGGCAGCCTGGCTGGTGGCACGTGAGGGGACAGACTGGTCCCTCTGCCATTCGACGCTGCTGGGCATCCTTGCCATTGCAGCTGGTTCACCCACAGCCCAGGAGCATGCCCTGCCCTTCTCCTCATGTCCTTGAGACAACCGATAGAAACTGCAAATTTAAAAATTCGTTTTAGCCCTGCACCAAGGAAGGAGCATTAGCAATTGTGTGTCTGCTTTATAAAGTGGAAGAGTTTAAACTTTTGGGAGAGTCGCTAAACATACGGCAGACTTGTCCCCTGAAGCTATTTCACCTCATAATAGGGCTGCTCTCAGAAAGATTGCAGTTGCTTGGGCATGTGCATAATGGTTTCTCAAAATGCGTAATAAGGTAAAGCTCTCCACCATACTGGAGAGGTAAAATGAATCCATAAAGTTGAGTCTTATAAATATTCACTATTTTGACTGGCTAGATATTTCACCTGTTTCCTGCAGGTTGTAAACAGGAGAGAATAGGAATTGCCAACAAATCAAATTACAGAACATTGAAAGTGTCAGAGTGGTAGTGTTAATTATGCTCATTCACAGAATGTATGAGTCATTAGAATTCTGATATTGCCTCAGAAAGACAGAGTTTGTAATGAGAATAACAAAAAGCCTTTACTTGCATTTCTCTTTCTGGCAATGATTGTTGGGGAAATTAAGGATAATACCAAAATGATTACCTGTGTCTCCTGCAGTCTTAGGTTTTCAACCCTAAATGCCTTTCAGCCCTAACTGAAGTGCTAGGAACAGCACACTGAGGAGGTGCAGTAAGGAAGTTCTAATGTTTTTTGAATTACAAGCAGAAGGCTTTCACATTTTCTTATTAACTTTCTCATAGTTTCAAGTTTCTTTTTTGTTAAGTCTTTCTTCTTTTTAAGAAAAATATACTTTGAAAGCTCTGAAATGTTTTCCATGTAGAATCGATTTTTTTTTTTTTTAAATTTGAGATTATACAAGCATAGCTAAGGTTTTGCTGGGTGCTCTTATTTGTTACAAACACACTGAAACTCCTTTATCCAAAGTCATAAAGTCAGATGGATTTAATCTGGCCCTTTTTTACTTACAAGTCAGAATGGGCCAACAACACAAGTAATTAACTCAGAGTAATGCCTTACCCAGCAATGTGTTAGTGCTGCTCGTGCTGTCCTGTCAGTTCTGAATGCAGGCTCTCTCCTGGTTCCCTCTGCACATCACAAAGGCTCTTTCAAGTGCTGCCTTGAGCAATGGAGCTGCTTCTTCACCTGCTTCTCTTGAGGGCACGAGTTTGTACCAGAACAGATGAAATGGCTGTTCCTGCCCTTGTCTGGGGCTGTCGCTGAGCTGTTCCATGCTTCACACACATTATGCAACTTTGCAGCATCAGCTGGTCTCGGCGAGAGGTGAATCAGAACCAGCAAATTTGTGCAACTTCTGAGTCTACAATACTTAACACTTTAAGCACTTCTCAGTGGTCTTTTCACGGGCACTTGCTTGATCTAGCCCAGGTTTCTGATGTACCGGTGCAGCTCTCCACCTCCACCTTTATATTTTAAGTGGCAACAAAATACTTCACATCCATTTTATAAACTTGCCTGTTTTAAACAGTCTAAAATCCTGGAGTTGAAGCTCTGGGAATATTTCCTAAGTCTCAGTTGGGAAGAAATACAACAACAATAGGTATTTTTATGGTTTTCTGGAGTGCTTTAGAAATTTTCAAAGATTGTCAACATATTATACAAACAACTGGACTGCTGTGTTTCTGTTGTGCAGAAAAATCTCTACTTGGAGCCATCAACTTTGTCACCTTATTGCACATGGCCCCCAGGTTTTCCTGTGTGCAGTACACTTAATTTAGTGTTTGAAAACGTGTAATTCTTGTATTCTGGTATTATGTTCAGAATTCAGTTGTAGATTGGGACAACAATACTGAAGCTAATACAGTAAAATCATGTACTGGGTATTTAGAGGGCCAGAGAGCCACTTACAAATACTAAAGGAATTGTGGCCACTCTGCAAGAGTCCTGCCTCTGCAGTAAACAACTACTGAGTAGTGAAAAAGCCCTCACCACATAAAGTCAGTGATACGGGTAGTGAAATGCGAACTAATTGCCACCACAATTTCGTTTGTGATTAATTTTAACTAAGTGTGTAGAACAGAAATTAATTCCGTTCAAAGAAAAATGCAGTGCAAGAGTTTTTTTCTTATTTAGTAGGTTTCCAGTCAAGATAATTTGGTGCATCAGATATCCAACTCTAATATGGTTTTTATTGAGAATTGCAGGAAATGTTTGTATCCAACTTTTTCAAATAGCCTTTTATTCGAGCAAATCGAACCATAAACATTAGAGATGATTTCTGGGCATTTTTAAAGTGAGAAAATAAAATGTGACTGCTTACACTAAATTGTATTTGTAGATGGGATGAACACAGCTCTTAAAATGGAATATATTCACCGGAGGCAAAGGCATGTTTGTGTTTACTGATCTGAAGTTTACTGACCCATCATAAAGGTTACAATTCAGTGATCTTCAACAATTTTGTAAAAGGAAGACTTTTTTTAATGCTAAGGTGTTCAGGGACTCAGGTTATTACTATACTGTGTCAAAAAAAAATGCAGATTTGTTTTTAAAATGTGCTTGTGTAGATGAATAGGAAGAAAAAAAATGCAGTTTTGTACAGTGCATTCCCAAATATTATAGGACACTGTCAGTCTAAATCTGAAGTAACTTCAAAGCAGTTGCATTCAATCACTGTCATGCTTGCTGTTCACTCTCTCTGCATGTCAGATTTCTACCATTTTGTCAGAATAAATATGTTGCGTAGAGTGCCCTTCATGATCCAAGATTCCAGAAGGAGTAGGACTATTTCGGCAAAGTGGGGATTGCAGCAGAGACACACGGGAGTGGTTTGGCTTTGTGGTCAGTGGCCGTGGTGACTGCCGGGCGCTGAGGTGCAGGAGCCACTTCTACTTTGGGAGGGAGCATTTAGAAGCTACCATATCTAAATACAGCTTTATATTTTAATGAAACATAGAATTGTGACTTATTTTCACTATTCCTGGAGGAGGGAATTTGGATATTAGCCTGGAGAACCCTACACTGCAAAAAAACTACCGTTTTTCTTTGGACCTGAATGATTTATAATACAGAAAAACAGATTTAAATATGGAAAAATGTCTTCTACTATGTATCTGTTGTGACAAAGTTCCTGTAAACCTGTGACTGTGAGAAGTTCAGGGTGAGACTGCATCCAGCTCTGGGGAAGGGAGACAAAGAAGGAAAATGGACTAAGAGAGGTGACTGAAGTATGATGAATGTGTGATGACTGTCGTTTTCATGTGCTTCATTTTCTGTCACCTCTGTCTAAAACTTTTAGTTTCAGCTCTGTCTAAAAGTTTCGGTGAATTGTGGTATACTGTCTTTTCACTGACAAAAACAGAAGTCTAGTAGACTAGTTTAGATGTTGATGTGTACACAGTAGGTGTTGGTTAGAGGAATCTCATGCTTCTTTTCTCTTAAAAATGCTAATTCCAACACAGAAGCAAGTCCTCAGTGTGTGAGGCAAACACAAAGTGGCAGGTAACTGGAGGGTGAGAGAGGAGACAGAGGGATATTTTAAATCATTTGGGATGTTCTCAAACTGTCCTGGCAGTTTAAATGTTTTAAATTATTTTTTTTTTTCAATTTTCAAAGGTATATTCAGGCCTTCTGGAGTAATGTACATCATATCCTTGACTGGAGTCTTTCCATGTACAAATAGCCCATTTCAGAGTTAGTTTCAGAGGTGAGAGACAATAATCTTTTTGCTTTTTCTCCCTTTGTCATCATAGAATCCTTGAGTTTATATGTCCACCCCTCTTCTCTGACCCTGGCTGTTACCACTTACAGCTTTAATTTCAGATTCTCAAACAGAGTGTTTGACCTTTTTTGTTTTGTCTTGTTACCTTCAAATGGAAGGGAAAATGTTTTAGATTATAAAAGCTATTTCTTTTTGTTTGTTTGTTTGTTTGTTTGTTTGTATGCCTTCCAAGGGAACTTATATTTACAGAAGTCCTTTATGCTTTTGGAATGCACACACATTGCATTAGCGCTTGCTGTTTCTTTACAAAAGACAAATGGTCAGCTGAAATCAGAGAAGGAAATAGGTACAACTCTGCCTTGTTTCCTCTCACGTTATTTTTTTAATATCTCTATGAATTAGTTTATAATAGGTGCAAAAGTAAACTAGAATAGGTTCATAGATTTGCAGGAAACTGATATTCGTAGCATTTTAGCATTGAATTTTCATTCTTTCACTTCTAATTTTTGTGAAGGTCATACAAAATCTGTGCTCCAGATAGTTTAGCTTTTGTCACGAAGGTGTTTCTTTTCTGAAAAGCTAAGTTTGGGCATAATGGCTGACATATGGTAAACACATACCTCATCCTTTCCTAGAGACAGCCCTTGCAATGCTGCTGCAGTCAGTGTTAGCTGAAATTCCCAGCCACAGAGGTGTGAACTGTGCCAGCTCGGGCTGCTCATGGCAGCCCATGGGGAGCTTTGATGCAAATTTGAGATAGCACGCCTTAGGTCAGATCTCTCTTTCTTCATGTCAGTTTTGGAAAGTATTTTTGAGTTCATAATTTCTTTTAAATGTGCTCCAGTAGGAAGTTGTCTGGATGCCTTTTTTTCTGTTAAGGTAAAGATGTGAATAAATCTCGCGGACACTTTAGGATTTTTTGCATCAATAAGTTTATTTATGGCTGAGTTACATTTACATATGAGGATCTGTGATGGATAGCACTGGGTTTTTCCTCATCGTCTATAAAAGAAAAGAATTAATGCAGGCTGCTCTTTTAGGCTTAGCCAACTGAAAATGACTGTTCTGGTGAACTTGATTGCTCTGAGGTCTGTGTATGTGTTTCCTTCTGCTTGTACAAGGGATTAAGGAAAAAGGAAAATCCTTGAGTTAAAAATTGAAAAGGTTTTATTTAGCAAATCATCACACTCTTCCCAGGTGAAAACCAGATACTTTGGGTAGTTTCTGTCAGTGTTCTTTGGACTGAAGGTGGTTTTCAGAGATGAGTACTAGGGGCATAGAGCAGCATTTGCCTTTTGGAGAACAGTCTTTAGTAATCTGTCCACTTGTCAGAACATATTCAGAGATGTCTCCTCTGCTTATGCACAAAGAGAAAAAGACCAGAATTAATTCTAACTTCAACTAATTAAGTTCTCAGAGTCCCATAACTAATAAAAGTACAAGAAAGATCTAATCCACAATCAAAGAAAAAAATTTCCCTGGTCTTTGCTGTCAAAGTGGTTTTTTGTTTTGTTTTTTCTTCCTGGATTGTGAACATATGTGTACTTTCAAAAATATTTAATTTCTTTTGTCATTCTTGATCTATTAGATCTGTTATTAATATCATCTGTAAAATTCCAATTTTTCTTATATAAGCCTTCATTTTCATCAGTCAGAATGTTTGTAGTTTGTCACCGTGTACTGCCTTTTAGATTAATGTTTTAGTACAGGATGCAGAGCACGAGCTGTAGAGATTAAATTTTTGTTCACACCCTTACATAGTCCTCTGGACAGCATTCTGCACTTTCTGCTTTCCTGTTTCCCATTTTATGGTGGCAAAATGTAACCCTTGGAAACGAATTAAGAACTCTATGCTATTTTATTGCTTGAAGCTTTTTGTGCTTTTACAATATGAGTGAGTATGTGAATGCTTTATTTTGAGTTCTTGTTACATAACTTCAAAAAAAATCTCTCTTTACTGTGTTTTACAATAGAATTGGGAGGGAGTAGTTCCATGGAAATACATTTAGGTGTCATTGTAAGGCAACCCTTAATGCAAAGCAAGCAGTTTTCCCCAGCTTAGTCTCCCTCACTTAACATCTATTTTATTTTCTGCTCAGGAGAAGACTTGTGTTCCAAACTGCCATGTTACTGGAAAGCCGGAGATGGAAGAAAACAGATTACTCATAGCTGGTGCAAGGCCGCATGATGGGTGACTTTATTTTTAGAGTAGGCTAGCGCAGTCTAATCCTGGGATGTTGCTTGGAAGAAGGAGGCTTTGCATGAAGCAGTTACTATGTAGGTTACATTCCTACATTATTAGTAGTGTGACTGGAATGAAAATCTCACAAGTTTAGTATTTATAAAACCCTCTATCTGGATCTGTCTACCTTGCCACCCAAAGGAGGAATACCTGCTCTGTTGCTGATTTCCATGCACAGGTGTAGTTTCATGCTGTGTGCCCATCCAAGCAGAAGAGAGTCTGTGCTGTCTGATATTAAATGTCCTGAGGGAGTGTCGTGATGAGAACCACTCACAAGGACTGGGCTCTTAGGAAAATACTTCAGTGACAGACTTTCTGTTGAAAATCTTTGCTATGGATAGGAGATTAATCACCACTATTTGTCCACTATATCAGCTACTTCCAGCAGCTGCTTCATTTCATTACAGTTTACCTCAGTATTTCTCAAATAGGCAAACTGATGGTCAGCAGCTTCTCAGTTATTCGTTATGTATCATAATTTCCAGCCATTTATTTTCCCTTGTATTTTTTCATAATACAAGGATCATGAGGAATAATTTCAAAAAGGATCTGAGGTGTGTTACTGACCTTGACAAACTGTTAAGCATGTTAAGTATATGTATTCAAAATTACACGTTTAGACAATATGTTTTAGGTCATGTGAAAGAAAGTAAACTAGTAAATCTAGTGTATGATAATGCTATCGAAATATGTTCTCAAGAACTGATTGGAAAATGGAAATTTCTTTTGAAATAAGAATACATTACTTTGAAATGTAGTATTTTTTCAGATTTTGATAATTGAAAGGAATTGAGCCACCTTTATTTTGTTTAATGGAACATTTGGCTACATTATGTCTATATTTAATCAGTATAACTTTATAGATTAAATCTTACAGATTACACTATTTTTTGAAAGTACAAGAAAGAACTAGAAAACTTTATCTTTTATTGAAACAGAATTTTCATTTTCAGTTAAACATGATGCTGGAGAGCCTGTAAAGGATGTGTGTATTTCTCCAAAGCTCATGGCTTTTCATAGGTTTTCTCATAATACTTTCTGTACTATCAAAATGAAATTCCTAAAACCTTAGTACAGTTCTCTCAATTATTCTATTACTAAGCTGATTCAAGGCTGAAATAATATCTAAATGTATGTGTTTATGATGGAATCTCTTTCTAGCTGTATTAGCCAATCACACCTACTGTAGGAATAGGAATTTCCTGTGTTTCACTAAAAGTTTTAAAGATACACATTATCCAACAGTTAAGAAAGCTGGAACTGGCCTGAACATGATTGTTAAAATGTATCTTCTTTTGTTAAAAAAAGCACTTTTAATTTTTTTCCCTGTCAGCTGGAGGACTGTGCTTTTCTGCTCTATGAGGTGAATGCATACAGTTCCTTAGCTGAAAATGCTGTCAGCCTGTGTGAGAACACACAAGGCAAAATCACCTGGAGTCTCCATAAGGAGTAACCAGAGTGGATACCAGTGCTTTCCTGGAGTGGGAGTGAGGTGCAGGGAGGAGGGAAGTGCTGCTGAGGCTCGTCTGTTGTTGAGCTGGAGATCACTCCCTGAATAAGTCACGTCCCACTGAGTTGGAAGTCACTGTATTTTTCTCCCAGATCGCTGAATGTTCACAGACGTGATATACATGATATTCTGCACTATGTAAGGAAATGTGTTGGGGTTTTTTGCCATATTTTATGCTTTTGGACTACTAAATAACTGTTGCAGTGTTACATGGATTTTTTTTTTTTGAATGGCTTGTAAGTTTATTTACTTACAGGTTTAGAAGTAATTGTTGCATAATTCTGTATCAGACACATTCCCAGCAAAATATGCACAGTTATTAAGTGACTGTGTATAAATGTAAAGGCTTACAGGTTGTCCTTCTTTCCCTTGTTCCCTTTTCTGTACATCTTTAGTATTTAGTAACTCAGATGACGTCTTTTTTTTGTTTTCTGTTTTTTCTCTTGCATTCTCAATTGATACTATCTTGCTATGTGGTTTTTCAAAAGAAATTTCTCCTTGATGCATTGGTTCTATGTGCCAAGAAAAATCTGTCTGAATGAAAAATAATTAAAATAGCACAGTGAGTTAGCCTGTTAGGCTGCAAAAATTGGCTTTCATTTCCTAAAGCATTTTGAGTGACAGTAAGTGTTTCACTTGAATTTCAGGGCTCTGATGAGTCACCTTTTATGTAGGCATTATGATGGCACTGTTGATGCCTCACTATGACAGTCTTAATATAGCTGTAATTATGCTGAAACTACTCAATAAATGAAATCATTGTATTAATCTGTATGTTTTCTTTGCAGGCTCCCACAGAAACATTCCACTCTGTTCTTTCTCAGGTTCACTTCATTCTTACACCACACTTTTGTAGGGAGAGGGGAATGGAAGTATCAGCTGGAGTCGGTTCAGAACTCCTGATTCATACTCGGTAGCTGCTCCTCTCCTTCATGCTTTTCATTTTCCTCGCAAGGATTTCAGTAATTCGGGCACAGCAGCCACTGTACGGCCACTGAACTCATACCTGTACCTGTCTGCCAGAGATAACAGGTCAGCTGCAACAGCACTGGTAATTTCAGTAACAAACTCTCCCATTAGTCCTGTCTCATGGAACAATTATATTGCCTTCCTCACACTCCAATCTAATTCACAATGCTGCTGCACACAGTTAGGATACAGCAGAAGCACACGGCATTGAAACTTCAGGACAAATACCTTATATTTTGATAACATTTAGTAATCTGGATTTCATAATTAATCTTTTAATCACTTGAAATGGTAAAAGTATGTAATAAAATGTGGAAGAGTTGACTGCCCTTTTCCTAATTCTTGAAAGCATAAACTATCTTAGTAGAAATGTCTTTAGTTCTTGTGTAGGTAACTTGCTTAAGTAATAGACTTCAAAGCTGTCAGAGTTGTCAGGGTCTCCCTGGTCTCTGATACATATGTAAATTTACAAAATGGACTTTGAATCACATTGGCACCATGGCTAAAAATGACTAAGCAGAGGTCTTCTCAGATACATTGTATCAATGAATTTTAAAATAAATAAGTATTATTAAATTCTTAAATTTTAGATGGGTATATAAATGGCTGTGATTAGAACTTATACTTCAGCCAAAGTATTCTGTTCAAAACTTTCCCTATACATTGTGATAATTTTAATCCATTTGAATATTTAGATTTACATTTCGGCCTAAGAAGTTAAGTGTGATGACAGTTCTTCATGATTTCTCAATGATCAATATATTTCTTTCATTTCTTGTCACTGTTCTTGGATGTGAGGTTGACTTGCATTTTCTCAAAGCTTAAAATGCCCATTTTATATGAAGTCTCCAGTTCGGAAGAAGTCCTGTCCTATTTGTGCTGAATTTAACATTTTTGCTGTTACTGAGGTGTTAATTCTGGGTCTTTCTGTTTTCCTAAGCTCACATTTGGAATCAGGGTTCTCTGTGGTTTTATGATCGTCATTATTGTACCAAATATCTCTGTCCCAAGGCTCAGGGTCTGTGTAATGCACTGACTTGCAGAGCTACAGAGTACCTGAAACAGGAGGCAGTTTCTCCACCAGTTTCTCTCTGTGCTCCACAGCAGCGAACAGAGTTTTAAGCTGCTCAACTTCAGTTTTAAGATGATCATTTTCAATCCTCAGTTTATCAACTTGGATTCCCAGTTTTTCTCCTGTTTCCCCATCAAGGGCTAACAATGACTTGAACACCTCAATTTCTGATTTCACAGCAGTACACTCCAACTCAGAAATCCTTTTGGAAGCAAAGGAATCCTTGGTTTGCCCCGGTGCACAGGAGGAAAGGAGTTTTAGGAGTTTCAGGCTCCTAAAACTGCACAAATGATACCTTTACCTTTTTCCTCTTTAGATGAACCAGGTTCATCTGAGGAGAGCGATTTTGCCCCAGTTGCTGGCTCAGCAGCCGGGCTGTTGGCTGAGGACATCAGCTTCTCTCTCCCGTGGTGTACAGGTGCTTGGTGGTTTCTCAGCTGCAGAGTACCCTCGAGCTCCCTCCCTGCGAGGGTTTCCAGAGCCTGGCCGTGGTGTTCTCACTCCACTGCAGCCTCCATTCCACCCCCCCTTAGCAGGTGCTGTGGTTGCAGATTGTGTCCATGGGGAATCATCGTGGAATAGGTTTGGAGCTGCCAGCTCCACTCCGTCCAGAGAGCAGCAGCTGTGTTTTACCCTATAATTTCCGTATCATTATAGCCTCTGTTAGGATGTGAATATAACTTCTCAGTTTCCCCTAATTTTACCCTCAGCCATCTTTCCACATAGATATTTGATGTAATTTACAAATGATTCTGGGTTATGCATTTATTGGTAAGTATTAAATAGTTCAGAAAAATCAAGATGCAGAATACCTCTTTAGAATAATTATGAAAACAAATAATTTCTAAAATAAATAAAAATTAATAAATGATAAAAATCAAAGTATGCTGAATTCATGGCTAGTCATGTGCTGTGAATGAACTGAAGCACCTATGTTTTTACTGAATAAAGTATAGTTTGATTTTCATAAAAATGAACTTGGTAGTAATAGTTTATTGATTTGATTCAAAATACAGAACTTAAAGAGAAAATCATCTCAAAAAATAATGAGGCTTCTGTCAAAAGTATTGGTTTAAAAAAAACGCCAGCAGAATTTATATTGTATCTTTCTGAATCCTTCTCCTTGCAGTCAATTAATGTGTTTATACAGTTTTGTTCAGAGTAAATACATCGGCCAAAGTCCTGGTTGCCCTGAAATCAATGTTAGTTCCATTCATTTCATTAGTGTTTATTGACTTGAGTAGATTTATTCATCTGTGCAAAGTAGGCATAACATTTATTTCTCTTGCTGAACAAACACTAATTTTGAAGGTTTTTTCCTATATGAGCCTTGATTTGTACACAGCCTCTTCATTTATCTCCATGAAAGAGTTCAAATATGGAGATCTTAATCTATACATGTTAAATTACAAAGATGATTTCAATTCTCCTGCATTTCAGGCATCATTGAAGCCTATGGGAGCTGGTGGAGATTAGTGCTTTTCAGAAGTTTTCAGTATGAAATCTAATTCAAAAAGCATTGAATAAATCAGCTGTTTTTCTTTACAATATGGCTTCTAAACACCGAGTGAGATACACAATGTGCAGATGTGCTCTGAACGTGGGTTAGTCCTAAAATAGAAATTATACTAAGCTGCTACCATACTTTCTTCTAATTTGTGAACATAATTACTTCGTGAATTACTGAAGAAGTCTTGAACGTGGCTCCAGGGAGTCCACTGTTGCTGCTAGTAAGCAATTACACTTTCAAAGGGTTAAATTGATGCTGCAAAACCAGAAATTAGTTCTTGCTTGTGCTTTTCCCCATCTTCAACATTGGATCAGTCCTGTGTGTTTTTACTTCCAGCGCTCGCACTTAGTGTTTGTCCTGCTGGCGGTCCTTGCCACAATACAGTGTAGCTGTATGCTCTCAACGAGCTTTTAAAGGAAATTATGTTGCAATTCAATTCAGACCCCCACTTTTGTTTACCCGCTTAAAGATGAATCATTCAAGCTGTCCTTCATCTGTGCAGAAAAATAAGCAAACATCATTTCTCTTACGCGTGGCGAAGCAGTGTTTTTAGATCCGTGTCAACTACGTTACTGCCAACCAGCCCGCACCTCCCTCCAGCCGGCAGTTAAAGGGCTGGCATTTGATAATCAGCATTAACTCTGTCAAATGAAAAGCAGACACTAGCACCGTCTCGGCTTGAAATACCCAAGTATCCTACAACCCTTTGCTCCCCGTGCGGGTTTCACCCAGCAGGGCAGGACCCCCAGCAGCGGTGCAGGTGCTCACCTGCCTAACGGGGATGCAATTCCCTGTAACTGGGTGATCTGACAGAGTTCTTCGTGTCTCGTGTGGTGCCCAAAGCAGCTTGGGAGAGGTTCTGCTTTTAGTTCTTTCATTTAGTTCGAGTAAATTGTTTTTTTTTTGTTTTTTTTTGTTTCTCGTTCGCTGACTTAGGGTAAAATTGAAAATTAGCGTTTCTAGGCCTAGGGTTACATCGAACCTTTTATTCTCACTCCTGTTTTTAAGGAATTATTAGTTATATAAATTGTGTGAAAAAAAAGTCTAGGTGTGAATTTTTATTGAAAAGATCTCAATAGGACACAAATCAGTGGTATTTTTTTTTCCATTTGGTTTTAACACATTCAAATTAGAACATAGGCTGGAAATCGTGGCATAGCAGTAATTTGACAGGACTGGAGTTGATGTAGAATGTGTTGCATATGTTCTTCCTATGTAGCTAAAGGGAATATATTTATTTTATAGCTTCTTGTTTGTCTGGAATATTCCTTTGAGAATATGTTTTCTCAAAGTTAACTGTCTGGGATCCTGCTATAATTCTAGCTAACAAATATAATTTTAATCCCCTCATTGGGCTAAACAAAAGGAAATAAAAATACTTCCTTTATCTTTTTTTTGTGGTGCAGATTTTTTCATACTAATCCATTTGTTCAGGCTTTCAGAGCACTAAAAGCTGTAATGATTTTGCTGAATCCAATTAATGCACACATAATGTGATTAGAGATATCACAACAAATGATGACAATCAAAAAGTTTAACTTTGTATTGCGCACCTTTAACCCTGCAGCATTTAGAGTTTGAAACCTTTAGCAGTATGTAGCTTGAAGTTTCGTTTTGCAATTTAAGGAAGACAAAATGCATTTTTTTGGAAAAAGAAACGGAGACCTTAGAGATCCTTGCATTCTGAACATCTGCTCTTGATAACATAGCAGGATTTAACGACACTACTAGCACTTGAAGCTATCTTGCCTCTATTTCCTTGAATATCCATATGTATGAGGAAGACAAGTTTATATTGCTTCTATTTGAAAGGTAAAATGAATCTGTATCACACATGCAGATAAGATATAAAAAACAGTATGCAACTCGAAAATAGATAGAAGTTGCCATATTACACTAGAAATATGAATATTAAAAACTGTAGAACAGATAATGTTAGCTTGGCAATTCTTACCTGTATAGGAAATAGAGAGTAAATCTGGATACTCGTAGAAATTCTAAGCAGTAAGAATAAATGGAAATGGTAGTCTAAAAATAATCATTTTGTCAGTCGTTCATGAGTTACAAGTAGGCTTTGCTTTTTTCTCCAGCTTTTCTCTATCCCATATTTTCATGAATTCACAAACGTCTAATGAGGAGTCCACAAGTATAACACAAACAAATTGCCATGTTGGTGGGACAAGGGGTGAAGTGTTTTTAGAATAACTCTGAGCATTTATATTGGTTTTGCCTAAAAACACCTTTATTCTTTTTGTTGCTATATATTTTATAGTTATATTAATGCTTGAGCTGTAATTGAAATTAGCAGAGTAGCTGGCATAAAATAATAAATAGAACTGCTTATCAGGACTAACTTCTCATTATGTATAGATAAGTATATATATTCATATATGTAATACAGAGTAAATTTCTGAATGTTTTAGACAGTTTTGCAGTCTGCATATATATAGATATGAATAAATACAAGTATATATATTTGTACTATATATATGTATACTTTTACGTATGCTAGCTAGCTAGCTAGCTGTCATTTTAGCAAAACTAACGGAATTCTTTTCCTCCTAAAAATATTTTAATTCTTTTCTAATCAGGTCTTTAAATCCTGTGTCCAGAATTAGGCTTTATATTCACTTCTTCTTTACCCAGCAGTAGTGTGTCCCAATAAAATCAGGAAATAAGTAGCGGGGCTAAGCTGTCTTGCATGCAATGTTGACTTTTACCGTAACAAATAAATGTCATTTCTGCTGTATTCTTTTGAAGCTGCTGCTCTCTCAAAAGCTTTCCTCGTGTGTGTAATCCACGCTTCAGTATTTCTTGTATGTGTTCACTGGGAAGTACAGCAATAATCCTTTGTGCGTGCATTTATTCTCTGATAGAGATCCTGTGCAAATATTCCTTGAGCTTGAATAGTGACAGCATAAGCATCCTGCCTAACTTGGTTTCAGTCACTAATTACTCTGCTCTGTCAGCACTATGGTTTTCTCTTCAAATTTTGTCATGCAGTTCTCATTGACTGGCAATAAATTTAGTGGAAGTCAACTAGAACAAGGGCTGCAGCTTCTAGAAGTGACCAAATCAGAAATCACTTTTCTACAAGGTATTTTTTCTTAAATGTGATTTCAAGTATCTTGATCATACAACAAAAATTTCTCAGAAATGCTGTAAAAATACTATATATCTGTTTAATTAATGAAACATTGTTCCTTAATGAAAGCACTCAAATCTGAGAATCTCCCTTCTAATTTTGTAGGTACTTTCTTGCTTCAAGGTAATATATTTTTGTTTTGTTCTGTGAGTTACGGTTTTTCTTGCAAGCAACATGGACGATTTATCATGCAGGGATTTTCACATTTTCTGTCGCAGTGTTATTTTTCTGATGTATACAGATATGAATTTCCACTTCAGCAGGGTAATAATGTCTCAAGGGAATGACGTGTATAGATTGAAATTACAGGCAAGCATATGTATAAATCGAAATGACAGGCAAAAAGGGGACACTGAGCTGTTCTAAACATTCCTGGTAAATGCGAGGTTGGATATGGTCTGATTGCTGCCCATATGTTGGAACAGCTCTGGAAGCGAGATCACCACAAGGAGATCAGGGAGGATTTAGAGGGATGATTTCCACAGCTTTGTTTGAGGAGGCAGAGATGAGTGAGAGGTCTGACCGTGCCTTTTTCAAACAGTGGCGCTGGCTCTGGGTGCTAGAAGATGACGGGACACTGCAGCGGAGGAGGAAGGGGGTTACAGGCTGGCAGCGGTTCAAACATGCAGATGATGAAAAGAGTAGGGTGATGAGATCCCTGGAGTGATTCGAGATTGTATACATTGTATTGCATCCAAGATTAGTTGTCTGCCATCGAATAAAAGATCTTGTCTAAGCTGCTTTAGTTAGCTTCATGTTCACTGAGGATAGACTACAAATCCTCACACATGTCCAGCCTCTGTGGCAGAGTCAGGGTAATCAAGATTTGCAAGCTTTTGGAACAAGTAACCCCCTGTATTTATACAGACAGATAGAAATCTCTATGTATATAGCTTGCAGAAATCTGTATGTATATAGCCAGCAATTTGTTTGTCTCCTTACTAATCTAAATAACTGCCTTTGCATTGTGTAAATAACTGAAATGTCAGTAAGGTCTAGAAAGGCTTTGGTGCAGCTTTTCTCAGGGCTAGGATGGGAATGTACAGTGAAGGATGCCTTCAGCGAAGGTGAACTGTAAACAGTTAACAGGACAAGTAGTCTGATAAGGAAAAAGGTTTGGATGAAAGTATTGAAAAAGCCTCATACTGAAATCAGTCTGGCATACAATTTTCCTTTGAAAAGAATGGTTGAAATTACATAAGAATTGTTATGCTAGATTGTTAATAGTCCATTTCTCATTGCAGAGAGTTTAGGACTAATTTCAAAGAAATGACAGATCTTGTAACATTAGCATACAGGCTGGGAAGTTTTCCTTGAGGCAGAGGTCAGGTCAGAGAGAGAACAGAGCTGACTCCATCTGCTCTGGAGCAGCCAGAACTCCAAGTCATCACAAAGGATTGCTGTCCTGAGAGCAGCGTGTGCTGTAGTACTGAGGGAGCTCTGCTCTGCAGACCCGAGAAAGAAGGAATGCTGTCATGTTAATGGTGACACGAGCAAAATTAATAGATGCAAATTTTTTTTAACAAAAAAAAAGCTACGTGAACTTGTGGTATTCCAACTGTAAGTAATTATATGCACAAGGTATTATCTCCAAAGGCAGCATTTGAAAAATTCTCTGTGATCTTAAGACTTCTATTATATCCTGTAATTCCCTTCAAACTGTTACTGTGAGCTTTAGGGAGAAAGTTTTGTACCATGTAAAAATGTGCAAAGCCTTTATAAATGAATTTTCTTTTTCAGGTCATACATGTTAGACACTTTCTTCTTTGCAATTGCTGTGAGTGCTGATAAACCCATTTATTTCTGTGCAGCTTGATGGAATTTTTCTTCTTCTGCAAAATGTTCTGGCTTTATCTATGGCCTGCTTGCATTGACTTAATATCCTCTTTTGATTTGACATTGATCTAAAAAACTCCTGGCTAAAAAAAAAATGGATTTAGAGGGTATTTTTTCGAGTGAAATACAAATGAAGGTAGTGTTTCAACAGACATTGCTAGGGCATATATTCTTTATTGTGTACAGTATAAGCTTTCAATATCAGCAATTTTGACAATTACAAATATTGTGGTCCTGTGTAAAAATAGTCTGCAAAGTTTTATTCATCAAAAAGACCATAAAAAGTCTATGCAAGATGCATAGTTAGAGTCCCAATGTTGTAATAATAAGGACTGACAATTTTATTTCTTCTTGTAAGAAAAGGCAGAAGTGAGGTTGACCTGTGGATCATAGGAGAGTTGAATTTAATGCAGATGCAGTTGTTAAGGATCAGTCATACTTTAGCAATTAGGCGCTGTGGGTAAGATAAGGATTAATCCTAAAAAAACTGTTACTGGTACTGGAATCCTAAGTTATTACTTACTCTTGTAAGTATGACTTAGAGATTCCTGTCATCTAGTAAGACCAAAAAAGAAATAATTGAAAACTTATTTTGCTTATGTTATGAAAGGCACACAAGAAACAACTGTACTGATATGAACTGTGCTTTACAAAATGCCCCACAGATCCCAGCCCAACTTTTAAACAGGCAAACAAAATTAACCTAAAACCACACATACTATTTTCTTTTGTCCAGTGTTTTCTCTACTGTTTAAAGAAAATGTTCAGGAAAGAAAAAAGAAAATATGAGTCGGTCAGAAATGTTCTCCTCAATTTATAAAGAAGATAGTTGTTATTTGTCATATTGGGGTTTTTCCAAAGGTTAATTTCATTAGGAGACAAGGAAAGGGGCCGTGCACAGATATTGTTAAAGCTTTAGCCACATACAGAGGTGTAGACAAAGCACGCACCTTGAAGAGGACCGAGCTATCAAGTGTTCAAATAGTTGCTTTATTTTGCAGTAACATTGCAACTGCAGAAAATGAGTAATTTTCTCACTGAAGTGAGAAAAAAAATCAATGGTGCTATTGATGTGCCCCAGTTGAGGTGTAGGTGGCATTTAAAAGATGAAGCGTGGAGCCAAAGCTGTCAATCTCACCATAAAGATGGCCTGATTTTGCCTAGTTAAAACCCATTAGTTGGCTGAACTCTTGCACAGTGGTTATGTTTCAGAAGGTTATTTTTGAATGTCAAGCACTTTCTTGGGCAGGCAAATTTCTCTAAATTTCTCTTCTTAATTCCCCAAGTTTTGTGAGGTCATCCGATGTTTTGAGTGCTTTGCCAGTTCTCAAGCAGTGTGGAGACAGAGAGAAATATCAGAGTCAGGTGTTATTTTAAAATCATTTTTTTCGTAATAGTATTCTTGATTATTTTACTGTGGCTGGTTTTGTTTAGACTAGTTATTGATTTACTCATTTAGTAAACTGGTCTAAAATGTTTCTTTTTTAACATGACTGTCAGTTAAAGGAATTAGGAATGTTCAGTTAAAAAAAAAAATGAATGTTCAGTTAAAGTATTACTGAAGACATGACTGGATCATTTCCACAAGTCCCACTGATCTAGGAGACAGTAATTGTTGCATGCCAGGGCTTTTAAAGTGCATGGCGTGATGGTAGAGCAGGAATTGCTTCATCTAATTCATCTTCAGAAGATGAACTGTCTCATTTCATTTACGAGATAAATTGAGGAGGATATTAATCAAGAGAGAGATAATTTTCAGGGCTTATTTTATTATTTAGATATGAAACAAAGTAATTCAACACGCAGATCTGAAGAGAGGGTTCCTTTTGTCTTCCTTCCCTGGACTCTGGGGTTTATGCTGGGATGTGGCTTCCTCTCAAGTACAGCTGAACTTTCTGCTGGTGTTTGCAGCAGCCTCACTGGTCTCCTCGGGGAGCATCTCTGCTCAGCTGTCTTTACAGAGCTGCTACCTGGCCCTTCTTAAACTCGTGGTGACACATGGCAGGACAGCTGCACAACAGCTCAAAGCCTTTCTGGGCAAGATGTTCAGGAAGAAAGGAGATCGCGTCCCTCCCATCCCAAGTTTCCTTTCTTCGTGGCGGATAAGGAAATGAGTGCCTAGATTTACACGAACTTGTATTCCTAAATTGCTTTTTAAAGGATTGCTGTAGTGATAGCCAAGAATGAGGGTGAACATCCACCTTTGGGTCATACATTTGCAGTTAATATGCTTTATGGAATTCTGCAAACTTGTTCTGCAGAAGGCAGAATAACGCCAATACTGTCATGCTCCTGTTAATGTGTTTCGGGCTTATTTTGTTAAATTTGCATATTGTAGCAGGTGACACATTTTTCAAGGTAAATCTTGAAAGCCAAAGCTGATTCAATGTAGACAATAGAGAAATAATTGGTTAGATTGAAATCAAAATCTCTGACTACTTTGAAGGCATTTAGAGGAATTTTTGTTCATTTTTTGATGACCTTTGATTCCTGAAAGAGCTCACTGGGGTGTTTTCACAGGAAAACAGTCCAGTTGCATTATTGGGTTGAATATTGGAAGTGGTGTGCTTTTGTTTTTTGGTGAGTTTGTTTTTTGTCTTTTGTTTGTTTTTCATAGCAAGGTGAGTAAGGTGATGCCTGCACAAAGCATTCATTTTTCCTTGAACTGTTACACAGAAAAGTGCAGGCAGAAATACAAGCTAACAGTCAATGTTAAATATAGGGGAGTATCATTTCAAATTAATAGAGTTATAAACCAGGACAAGTACTGCTTTTCAAAGGCACTGAAGAAGGTAAGCATTTAAATGTTTATAGCTATCACCAGCCACATAAAAGTTAACATTCACATGTTACTGACAATTGTGATTGTATTTCGATATTAACTTCTGTTAATATGAATTGAGTAAGGAATGGCATTCTCACTTCAAGTGAATTCTCAATATTTCAGGAAATTGTATTCTAATGAAGGGTCAATCCTGAAAAATGTATATTCCTGAATATTATAAAGAAAAAATAATGATCTTAAAAATGCGGTTAATATGTTTGCTTGTGTGAATATATATTTCATATTTCTTATTTAAATTTAAACTATTCTCTTTTTTTCCTTAAAATGTAAAAGGCTTTGAAGTTTGAATTAAGTTCAGAATTCTAGCTTTACTTTGAAAATGTAGAAGCAAGCTATTTACCAAATCAACCTTATACCATAAAGAAGTTCATTTAATCAAATTAATTCTGCCTAGTGAGAAATGTTTGCTAAGAAATACATGAAAAAAACTATATCTCTAGCAAACCCAGGCTCTGTTGGCTGAGAAGGAAAACTGACATCTGAAACAGTTGGAAGTATTTGGATTTTGCAGTCAGTGTTGTTTAATTGTGATGTTTGGAATTACCCTGTCCTCATTTGCAAGCAAGAAAATACAGCTGAAGAGAGGATAAGATAATCTTCATGCCAAATCAGACAGGAGTGATGAGAATCATCTTCTCCCCATCATACAACAGTCTTGTCCACTTCAAGGTTATCAGGTGTCCAGCAGAGATACAGGTGCCCCATTTTCAGGTTCAGATTCAAAAACTTCTTGTGAGTTCTCTCTAAAATCTGGGTGATGACCTGCAGGAAGAACAAGAAGATGCTTCACAGTTGTGGCACCTGTAATCTCTGTGGATATGGAGGCACTCTGCAGTGTCTCAGCTCAGGAGTCGCTGCTGTGAGTTTCATTAAAGGACTGTCAGCTGCTTCTAGGTGAGTTTTCATTATTGGATTCCAAATCTGCCGGAACAGCTTTGTCCAGTCCTTGTTCTCATTGCAGCTAATCATAGATTCTTAAGCAGTGGGGCCTCGCTGGGAGGATAGCTCCCTCCACACGGGCATTATTGATCCCTGCCACAGAATAACAGGACTGACATTTGAGGAGGATGTGTCAGAGAGAATCTTTTGCAATAAACCATATGGTCCTCAGGTCTGCTCTGCACCAAGTGTTTTTAACAAAATATCTGCTGGTTTTCTACAGACTGCAAGAAGCAATCTTCTGACAAACCAGAAGGAAATCCCTTTCTTCCTGTCATTCTTGAGAAAGAAATAACGATGGGATGAAATGTGGCAAAAATTATAGTTTCATCTGTTGCTATTCCTGAGGAGCACCAGATTTCTTGCAACTTCTGTGTTACTGATAGGGAAAATAAGATGTGTTTTGAAGCCCAGAATATTACTTGTTCCAAGCCTTTCCTTTGGTTTTTGAAACGGGTAAATTTTGAGGAGAGAAAAGAGGCAAAAATAGACTAGGTATCTCTGTAATTGCTTTCACACCTATCTGCAGATACCCTGAGCACAAGTAATTTGGCAGAACTGCCAGGTTAGGTGAAGAAACAATAAACAGCTTTTCTTGCACTAGGCCAGACTCTTGCAGCTAGTAAGAATATTTACAGCTAGAGCTAACAGCCTGTATTTGTACAGTCAGAGTTATCTCAACCTAGTATTAGTAAGGGAGACCCAGGTACACATCCTGTTCAGGAAAATGAGAACGTGCTATTTCTTGTGTTTTGCATCTGGAGGTCTACTTATCCCATTGTCAGTGAAGTTTAGTGGAGGAAGATGTGGTGGATAGGGTTAGTCTGTTCCATGCCTTGCAGAATTTACTTTCTGTGTCCGTGTGCCCGTTAGACATCTGACTGGAAAATGCACTGGAACTTCTTTGTTGAAAGCACAAGAATATTTTTAAGGCAGGAAGAAAAGATACTGAAGGATATACTCTTAAGTAATTTGTTGGCAGGTGGAAAGAAGAGCTTTTGAGCAGGGAATTTGCTAGTAATTAGGATTTTTTGCTTTTTGTTCTTGTATGTATAAATTGAATTAATGATGGCAGTTCAGTATTGCATATACAGCAAGTGGGCAGAAAATAAGTACAGAAAAGTCATCTCATCTGTTATAACTGACTCAGATATTTCAACCAATTTTTATTATTTAAGGGCCATTTCTTGTAAGCTTTTATGGAATTTTAGTCACATCTGTTGTCACTAATTGGTAGTGTGTGGTTTTACACTCCACAGTTTACTAAAGAAGTAGAAGTTAGTGTTAAATCCAATGACTGTGTGCTCACTTCAGTAGGCAGTTCACAACAATGATTTGAAATGTTCCAGAAGTCACACGGAACGCGGAGCAGTGGGCAGATGCCATGTGGGCTTTGTACAGTCTCCACTAAGAAACACAAATTGGCTTCTCTTAAATGACCGTGTTACTTCTCATAGTGAGGGATATAATCATATTAATGAAAACTGCCTTTGCATTTGCACAGTCTTAACACAGACGTTTGCTTCTCTAATCAATTCTTATGTGTAGTAAGTGGAATAAAAACTTTTTTCCCCCTTTTTTTTTTCTCTCTGATAGGCAAAGTCTACTTTCATTGAAACTTAGTGTAGTTGCTTTTCCTCAGTGTCATTATTTACAAAGAGATTCAAAGCTGTGCCACTGGAGTTTTGCGTGTGTTGCTGACAAACAAGATGTTATAGGAAAATAGCCCCAAGACTTAACGAAATATGTTGAATTCCATTTGCTGTAGCAAATATATTCCTTTCCTCTTGGAAAAGATTTAGGATAGTTCTGTGCTCATCTTACAAGGCAATCCTAGAATCTAGTCTAAGAAAATAGCATTTGCAAATGCTGTATCTGTGGTAATTTTCCAGTTGCTGCAAACAAACAAACAAAAAAAGGAATTGAAAACACAATGAAGCAAACAAGTTCAACTTCAAACCAAACTAAATCATCAAGCTTCTAAAGCTTACAGATAGTGGTCTTGGTTCCTTGACATGCTATTTAGGTGAGTTGGATTCTACTGAGTTCTTTCGGAAATTCAAGGGAGAAAAGCAGCATAAAGACAGTAAAATTGTCTGGGTAGAAAACTACTTTCCATGCACGTTCAAAGATCTCCAATAATAAGTATTGGATAAGAATCTGAATAGCATGAAAGTTACTGAGGTCAATTAGCTACATGAATTTATTCTGTGAGCTTAGTCTTTAGTAAAAAACTCAACGATAACAGGATCTCATGAAAAATTTCATTGTATTTAATAGCTTAAAAATGAGTGGGACCAGTTTGTGGACAAGTCCACAAGTTTCTGGGACCATACCAATGGTATCCCAGCATGATGATAGTACAGACAATAAGAAGTGAAAATGGGGTCCCGTTATTACTGCAAGTAAATGTACAGTGCTCTGAGGCATGGCACTAGAAAACTCCACCATTCTTGCGCAGCGTGTCCAGTGTTACTACCTTGTGATCAGATCTGGTTTCATTTGCTCACAAGGTCACCTAGAGTATCCTAGCTGGGAGCTCTAAATTATGCTAACTTCACATTTGACCTATCATAAATCAGTAATCTAATTATCGAGGCTGTTTGCCTGGAAGCACCAAAGGCAGGTTTAGCATTCCAGTTTACAGGCAGTTCTAAATCTATGCCTGGTGAACATTTTATGGTTTTCCGTTATGGTTTGTGTGGGATTTTTGTGCATGTGCTTGCCACTTTTGTTGAGGGATACATTTGGTGCAGGTGGCTCTGTTTGCAAGCTGCAGGTGGAGCTCTGGGTGGTGGGAGCCCAAGGCAAGAGTCCTTGAACTGCATGACAAAGGGCACAGGGACCTGTGGCAGAGCCAGGTGAGGGACACAGGTGCAGGAGCCCAGGACTTGGGAAGAAGAGCAAGACTTTGGCCTGCTTGGACTGTGAAGGGATAAAAGCCCAGGGGTTCCTTTGTTGGGGTCCCTCCTTAGATGCACCAGCTCGAGCTGTTTCTCTGTTCCCGCACCATGAATAATTTGCTTTATGGAACAATAATATCTTAGACTCTGCTATGGGAAGCCTGGGGTCAAACTGGTGAGGAAGCCTGGTCTGACTGAGTGTGGGGTGTGCAGGGAGTCCAGTGGGGACCTGTTGGGACGCTGGAGCCACTGCGGTGAAGGGGCTTCGGTCTCAGCAGTGAAAGTCTCTGGAGCTGGGAGTGTGACTGCCAGACAGGCTCGGGAAGGGTCAGACTAGGAAGTTTCCTTGACACTTTGGGACGCAAAGAAGAGAAGACTGTACTTACCCCTCAAGAATAAACACCCTACTTTGCCACTGACATTAAACCTCCAACAGGTTTGGCAGTCCTCGCAGGCTCAGTGCTGGATGTAGCACCTGCCCGGCACCGCAGCTTTCTCCGTGTGCCACATAGAGCTGGGCATCCCAATCTGGGGATTCCTGATGGTGCCCTAGCACTGGGGAACCCTCAGATGCTGATGTTCCTGCGAGGGCCCCGCAGGGTGCCTGCCCTGCCCAGCACTGGGCTAATGTCCTGCCCTTCCTCCTTGTCTCCACGGGGAAGGAGTCATCCCACGGCATGTCCCAGTGCAAGGGCACGCTGGGGAGGCTGCTGGGCTAGGGCTGCCTGACAGGGCTGTGCAGGAGGCGTGGGGGAGCGTGTTGCGAGGTCTCTGCCGCTGCTGCGTAAGCGTGTGCAGCCTCCAGCTCCACCTTCCCCTGCTCCAGAGCTGGTGCTGTGCATTGCTCCCACCGTGGCGAGGGAAGGGAGCCAGCCGCTCGCAGCACGCCAGTCATGCTTCCCTAGCTCCCGACTGACAGCGTTTGGCTGATTTGTGAAAGCATACGCAATGCAGTCTTGGAGAAGGGTGTGCGAGTGGGGGGAGCTGGCATGAGCCACGGCATCCTAATGTCGCAGTCGTTCTTCAGTCTCCCCCAGACGGCAGTCGCTCCTCTTGCCTGCACCAGCCACTTACTCATTCACAGCGCAAATGTTCTTGTTTGTATGACAATGCTAATTGAAAGAGCTGTTCCAGCTTCAGTAGCTATTTGTTTGGTTATATCACAGACAGTAACTTCTAACTTAATAAACCAAACAGACAAATGTTCAGGAGTTACGACAGCGATGTTAAAGTGTTTGGTTTTTCTCCCAGTGTGGCAGCGTGAATGAAAAACACAGTCCCCATCTGCAGCTGGCCTGTAAATGTTTAGAAAGAACATTCTAATAATTCTCATCTCTGATCTTCTAATTTAAATGAAAGATAGCCTAGTTTAGATTAGAGAATTTTAATTCTCAGATTCTGTGATGAGTTATTGTAGCCTCATTTTTCTTTTCTTTTTTTTTTACTTTTTCCATATATATTTTAATATAAAATTCACACACACACACACAAAATTGAATTCTTATTACCCATCAATTTACTTGTATTATTAAGCCATCTTGATGCACTATTTGATTCCATTTAAAAGTCATGGTAAGTATGTACAGATTTTGTATCTTAAAGTGGGCTGGGTACTCCACACTAGAGAAAGTATCTGTCAATGGATGCAGGAGAGCCACCAGCAAGAACATGTGAATGCAGAGTTAGATTTATGAGAATTATGTGGCAAGTAGAGGAGAGCTTTGTGCTTTTTTCATTCTGCATATCCTTCTTCAAATCCCAGTGCACTTTCAGTGCTGCACCTTTCTCTCATGCGGACTTCAGGCATTGATCACCTGTTATTTTACAGTATGAAAGCCTCAATTCCAGGTAGAGATTTAATCTCCTTTAGAAAAGGAATTGTGACCATGGATGTTTATGTTGGTTTCAGCTGGTTTATTTCAGTTTGAAAGAGAGCAGGTGAGGAGCTTGGATCTAGAAATGAATTATGACTACTTTGCTATATTGTTGGCCACTGCGAGAATGTTATGACCTTAAACCAGGTTAGAGATAAATCTTATTAGCAGTACTGATTTGCAAACAGGTATATCGTCTGACTACAGTAATGGAAGCCAGAAAACTGATTTTACCACTGTTGCAGAGCAGAAATTCCTACTTTATTGTTCTCTAGCATATTATTTGAAATACAGCTTTCTCATGCTAGTGCACACGTTAGTATTAAATCATACCATAGGAGAAAGCACCTTTGTTCTCCACTCCATGTTAGCTGGACAGGAAATCTAAAAGGCTGCATGGTTTTATAGGGGGTACTTTCTGGGAAGCAGGGTGGGGGTTAGTACTGTACAACCTGCCCTAGTATCTGTCATTTCTTAATGATTCGAATAATACATAGCATTTGAAATTTCTCAGTTGCTGCTATTAGGCAAAAACATGCTAAAAATGCGGATTCTTATTTTTTTAAAGACCAATCAAACTTGCTGTCTCTGGGATTATTTTTTTTGTAGTTAAACCAAAGACTTCTATGCCATCTTCACTTTCTTAGTGTTTAGTGTTGCCATCTGATAAACAAAGTAAGCACAGATGTTTCAGAGAGATACAAATATTTAATAACAAAATTGCCATTCTGAGTAGCTTTCTGTAGGATTTGTGTAGATGCTAATGTTTTCTGTGAGTCATGCATTTGTTTGAAACTTACTGGAGGAATCTGGCAGCAGGAGCTGTCTAATAAATGATGCCTACCTGCCAGACACCATCAGATGTTTGGAAAAGGGAAGTCCTCTTAAGGAACTGTCCCTTATGGTTTCTGAAAATTGCAGAACCAAGTTTTGCAGGTTAACACTTTTGTAAATTTTCTAATGATTTTTACATGCACAACAGAACTCCAGTGCAAACGCAGTTGATTTAAGAGAAAAAATTACTGTGCCAAAGATGTGATGACAACTGAGACAATGTGCAATGAAATGTTCCAACTTCCATCAGAAATAATGACATTCTTGGCTGAGTGGAGGTGTTTTAACTAAATACCGACAATTCATCGTAATCAGTGAACCTATTAGCTGTGAAATTTTATTCTCTCATCATGGACTGTTCACTTACATATTTCAGATAAAAAGAAATCTGCATATCATTCCAAACCTAACGTTGTGTACCTTTCTAAACACTACTATAGCATTTCTGTGGTTTAGTAAAGTGAAGCCTCAAACACTTTTTCAGGAAGAGTTGTCTCATGATTGACAAGAATCAGTAGTTAACTGCGCTGTTCTTTATGTCAGCCGTCTGATGCTTCAGTGGAAACTTGACTGGCTCCAATTTGTTGTCTGATCAGCAAGAGAGAAGCAATTGCTTCTTCCTTGACTGGTTCCATCTTTTACTAGTGACTTTTGCCATCAGGGGAACTAAATGGGAAAATACTCTTAATGGAGTAAAAATATTTTCAGAAATGAGAATTATTTGCATGAATAATACTGCAGTCTTGTTAACGGCATTTTTGAAACCACTTATGATAGACTTTCCTCTCCATTGCCAACAGTGAAGCAAGTAATAGTGCTTTTCAGGGACAGACCTGTCAGGGGAAAAAAAGAGGATTCTATACTTGTATTTTGCACAAAAAATTACTTATTTGCTAGAAGCCTAGACCTGTGTTATGTGGGGAGATACATCCTTTGGCTGCCTGCAGAATCATTGCAAGATTTAACTGCTATGTGACCTCTTCTGTGGAAAAGTTAAAATAATGAAAGCAGCAAGCTTTCTCTTGCAAGTCTTAAGTTGTTGCTGTGCAGGATTCATATGATCTGAAATTGCTTCAGGCACAAATGGGGCACTTGCACACTGACAGGTCATCACAAATGGTTAGTGGCAAAGTGAAGCATGGGGAACATATATAATTGAGTGGCTTTGGGTCTAATTCTATTCCCGTTGAAAGGAAAAAGAAAACAATTACAGTTTGCTTACACAAATAAGAATTACGTTTGGGAACTACAGCATGACACAAGGGAGGTGCAAAGGGAGTTGAGTGCATTTTCTGCTTCTGTGACTTTGTCTTTTGTGTCAGGAGAGTAACTGAGCTGAGGATGTATTCAGTAATTTAAAGTTCTCTACTAAAAGCATAAAACTCTAGAATTTTCAGTAGAAGTTAACTAGCAGAGTGTTTCCTCCTTTCGTCTTGGTGAGTGACTTGATTTTTCATTGGTTATATGGAGCACCTGCAGCTCTAGAACTCTTAGATGAGAAGATTTTCCCTTGCCATGATCAATTTGTGTTTCTTTCACCAGCTGCCAGGAGGTTGTATTTACCCTGGTGAGATACAACACAGTGTCCTTTAAAAGCAGTGATCGTCTTTCCCTTCACTGCTGAATCTCGTCACCTCCACTTACCTATGAAGGTGTCCAGCTTCAGAAACTGCAGTAGTATCATTAGAGCTGATTGTATCAGGAACACAGCGAATAATATGTTGAAAATTTGCTGAGAGTTTTCAGATCAGCAGCCACAGCACTGACTAGACAGCCATTTCCTTCAAAACTTAATTCCTATGTAGTGTTAACACCTTTCAGATTAAAATCTCCAGACTTCTTAAAGGACAGGGGTGATTGTTTTCTCTTTTTGAAAGCAAGTGTGGGAAGGAATTGCTTTTTTCTACTTTGTTCGTGTTTTTTATTCTCTGTAAACTTTACTACTAGTCAAACACTAGATCTATTTGGTTTTTTCACCCAGTTTGTTGAAATTGCATCTAGAAAGCTGAAATTTTACAAAGTGTTGAGCAGCTGGAATAGTGGGCTAAAAGGAAATTATTATAAAACCATTATCATGGTTGTTAATTTCTCCTGCAGACCATCCCGTTCAATGTACAAAAAGATGGAGTCCACAGAAAATTGCTGGTGATACGGTCAGATCATAATGATAAATCTTTCTTAATGCAACCTCCCTAAATTGCCAGTGCAGTCATAGCTGGTTTAAATGCATTTGGGGAAGGTATTAGCTCTTCCACTGAGTTTCATTCCATTTTATCTGGGCATAAGCCATGTGTTTTTGTACTTAACGCTTTCTTTTCCGATGATAATACATTAATGAAATAACACATGGTAAACAGTGACAATGCTTTAAGCCCAAGGAAAAAACCCAGAGCTTTATCTTCTACAAGTCCTTAAATTAACCTACGAAATTTTCTGGAGTATCACCACTGTTTGAAGGTGATGGATATTTCTGCTGTGTGTAAGAATGCTATTTTTTCAAATGACTACCTGTCATCTGGAAAAGCAACTCTGAATTTTTAAGAAACAACACTAATAAATGTAGCTGTCTAGAATTCAGGTGAATTTCTCATCTGTTCTATGTGAGTAACAGATGTCATTTTGAACATCACTATATTGAATTCTGTGGTTGTGCAATTGTTGCTGTCAGATTTGCATTTATAGTTACTGTAAATACATTAATAACTTACCATTGAAATAGTGTGGTATTTGTAAGCCTTCTGTCCTACCTCTGCCATCAAAGCACTCCATGCTTTGAAGAAGGAAAAGAGAAAAGCCAACTTTTAGAAAGAATACTGGAAAAAAAAAGTTGTAATTTGTTAATTTAAAAACCTTCACAGAAAATGACAACAAAGTGGGCCATCATTTTCATTGCATTTTGAAACGTTTGAAACATTCATATGAAGAAAGGACAGCTCAGCATAATATCACTTCAGCCCTTTAGTTTACAAAAGGAGGATTTTTCATAAAAATACTTTAAAACCAATTTGTCAAATTCGGATTTTCTATGCAACCGAAAGATGTGGTGTTTTTTTCATGCTAGTGTGTTTTCTTTTTCATACTTACCCAAATGTGAAAAACATGTCCATTTCATACAGACTGTAAAGGAGACAAAGTGCAGGCAAGGAAATCATCATAAAACTCATGAACTGGAAAAATGTAAATACATTGCATCTTTAATGCATAAATAAGCTGTTTTGTGTTCCTAAGGCCATTAGCTCTTAAGGCCTAATGATTTAGCTTCCTGCACAGAATCATCAGACTTTAATATTCATATTCCCTTTCAACTCTGGAAGATTCCTTCTCTAATTTCCATATTAGCATTTGGTAAATACAGCATTTATCATTCAGTATGCTGCAAAGATAAGAAAAGGCTGGACACAGCTCTGAGGAAACTAGAATAATTACTTTATATGGCCACAGATGTATCGTTAGAATGAAATTGAAACTGAGAGATGTTTGACTGTAATTTACCATCGGGAAAAAATAGTAAGATTTGTACTATTAACATAACATAACAAATTGAGAAACTTGTATTCAAAAATACAAATTAATATATCAGTGGAAAAATTGTATTTATCTCCATGGCCTGGACTCAGTCATGTGGGTGTGCACCTTCTGAGCACAAGTTTCCAGTGCCCAAACTCTGTTTTGGTGTGTGCCTGCTCTGAAGATGGTACCCTGCGGGCATATGATCCTTCCAACTGCTTCTAGAAACCCGAAGACGTTGATAACTGCTGTGTTATATCTGACCATCATCCCACATTGGCAAATTGAAAGAAATTCAGGCACAATTACAGAGAAATAACAGTTATGGGGGAATAGAGCATTTTCGCTTCGAATGAATGACCAAACCTAGGTATTCATTGCATGTGTCCATATCATAAGTGATAATATTTTTAGTTATGTTTTTGTAAATCTCTTACCAAAGTATTTTTGATTTGTACCAGATGTCTCTCAACTTCTACCTTGCTATAAAGAACAGTAATATCAGTAATAGTGATATCTGGGAGTTAGGGAATGTGGTTGGTTGACCTTGGCTGGATGCCAGGTGCCCACCAAGCCACTCTTTCACTCCCCCTTCACAGCTGGACAGGGGAGAGAAAATAAGATGGAAGACAGCTTGAAGGTTGAGATAAGGGAAGTGAAAGTTGATGTGTGCACAAGCAAAGAGGAAAAAAAATTATTCTCTACTTCCCATCAGCACTATTTGTAAGTAATTTGTAAGTAAAGCTATATCATTTGGTGATAGCAGTAAATATTGACACCCACCAAAAAAATATTTGGGTATCTCCGAGTGTATTCTCTTATGGGTACAAATGCCTATTGGCATGCAAGGACACGAGCAGAGAGCAGACAGAGAAACGTGAAGATGAAAGAAACATTTGCTGCCTCTTCCTGCAGATTTATCCTGCTTCTGTGCTTCCATGAAAAAGAGGGAATGAAGACACAAAGCAGAATAGTTAAACACACATGTTATCCTTTTTTATGTACAATTTTGAGGTCAGCACAAGGCAATCAAAAAATCTGCCTTGAATATTATAATTTGGCTTTAAATTCAGATGTTGAGAAGAACAATTTCCTTGGCTCGACCTACCTGTAAATTCTATTCTTACTTCAGACATCATGATGAAAAGTAAGTAGTTAAAAGAAGTTGTTTCAAATTCTGGCATCCAAAGGGATTTTCTGAACTTTTGTTTCTGTCATATCAGTGAGGATGTTCCTAAAGAGAACAAGTATTTGATCAATAAAACATTTACTGAATACACTTTAAACTGAAGCTATACTGTTACTGTAAAAGGAACACATTTGGAGCTAAATTAATAATTAATATTAGCTCAAATTAATCAATATTTTATCAGAGAGAATGCAGAGGCCTGTATAGGAAAACAGGAATTTCCTATTTCAAAGTCTGCCTACAGTCAGTCAGTTGTGATTGCATGACTTTCAGTTGTGAGTTTGATTTGCCATATGGCATGGGAATAAGGGACCTAGGCTTACCACAGGAAGATAGTATTGATATGCAGACTAAAATGGAAAATTAGATTTCCTTCCTAGAGCACAGTAAAGAGTGTGTTGGAGGTTGACTTAAGACTGTTGCGGCAAGCAAGTGTACAAATTCTGTTTAATGGGGGTTTCATGCTTTCAAACTGTGACTTTTCAAACTGTGACTTTCTAGCTGCTGACACTTTAGAAAGAGCATTAATGCTTTTAGTTTGTTTTTGTTGTTGTTGGGTGGTTCCTGTTTTTTCTGAGCTATATCTTCTCAAACTGACACACAGAGTCCAAGTGATGCTGCTTATCCCTGGCTGTGTAATTAGGCTTCACTGGTCTACTATGGAAATCATCTTTTCAGGGCTTTTAAGCCCCTTTTTTTCTACGCCTTTTTCTCAATAACTGAAGGTGGAGTGCATGACAGAAATAAAAGGACAAATTTTAAGCTGGTGGGACAAATTTATTGATATGTATCCGTCCTATGGAGTCATGCCTTTTTAAACTAGACTAGAGACTGGAGCTTGGCTCCATTTAATTAATCACGCTGCACAGAGAATCCTAGACTTGAAAAAAAACCCCAAAACATTATGTGCGGATAATATGCATCAAAGTAGCTTCACTGATAATCCACTCTATTCCTGTCCTTTGAGTATATGATGATTCTGAGCTGTGTAGAGAAGAAAATCACTTTAAAAGCTCTGAGAAGCTATTACGAATGAATGGACGTGTCTGGACATGGCAAATCCTTTGTCTTGGCAGTCTGGTAATTTTTATGATGAGCCTTATGTTTTTCAGCTTTTCAGTGTCTCAGTGTGAGCTGTGTCAGACAAACCTAATGAGATGGATGAGTTCAGTTTTGTCTGGATCAGACTCTCTGTCAGAGAAGGTCCACCTGGAGTATTCAGCTAAAAATTAATTTCCAATCCTACATTTGGGACTTTAGGATGGAAGTTGACTGTGGTGTAAGCCAGCAGTAAGCAGAAGGCCTTATGGCTGGCAAGTTACTCAGTGGAGTTTCTTGCTTGCTCTGATGAACTTCTCTGGTGTCAAAATTGTGTAGATCTTTGTGTACTCTTAAGCTCTACATATTGAAATTAAGTCTGTAGACAATTGTTATGTTCTTAGTTGTGTTCCAATGACAACAGAATGAAAACCACTTCTTTCTAATGTTCTCAGACTTGCAAATCCTCAAGCGCAGAGGGAGAAGTTCTAAACCAAAATGTATTAGATCTACTCTCTTTGAAACTGGGAACTCTGTTGAAGTATTTATTATACATGTATAGGACTTCATAAATTTATAGAAAGAGCTGCAACTGCTTTTAGATTTATAAATACATCAATGTTTTAAAAATATGCTAGTAGTTTCAAAGTTTCTGTATTAGCAAGGAAATACATTTGATTAAGTAACCATCTGGTAAAATGTTTGCTACCAGTGAAAACACTGAATTTTGGATTTTGTATGTGCCAAGTTAAAATGCGGGCAAGAATTACAGCTGCATAAATTGAGTAGGCAGTAATTGGACCATATACCTTTCAAGCCTACTGCTATCAATCTAAATAAATATTGTTATTCTCAAAGCCATTTTGCTTAGCTGATCTATCTACAGTCAATTGTTTCATCACATTTTAAAAATTTCTGAAAAGAATTAGCTGACTTTGAGTAGTAGCATGTGTACAAGGCTTGGATGACCTGAGTTTTGGTAGACCTAACACGGAAATAATTAGGCCCTGTGTTCCATGCATAAACCATTTCAGTCAGCCTCACTCCTCGATGTCACAGCATTTGGAAAGCTTCTCTGCAATGTGTTTAAATGACTTGTAGATAAAAAGTCGGTGCAGTTTGGCCTTCCTAGAGCTCCCCTAGTGCTAGTGTTGTGTGGCATGCTGATACTATCAACGGGATTTCCTTGGAAGAGTCGCTGTAGCTTCAGTTCATTGAGAATTGTTTCGACCATTCATGCATCAATGGCTTCATAGAATGCAGTTGTCTTTTTTATTTGTAGCCTGCGGAGCATCTGTAAACTTTCCAAAAAACCTTCAGCATTCATTCAAAATACATCAGCATGTCAGAAAGGTAAAATTGTTCAATAGGAAATGCTACCATGTGTTGATTTTGTATTTCTAGAAATTTAACCTGGAACTCATACTTGTCCATCTTCTTTTTTGTTACTTATTACTTTTTTAAGCAAGATGATAAGGTTTTTGAGGCCCATTATTTTATTCCTATAAAATGAAAATATTAGAAAGGTTTAGTATTTGTTTTGCGTTGTTGTTACCTGTGGGAGAGTAAGAAGACAAGATATCACTGCTATATACACTTTCATGTTTGATCCTAGCCAGTTTTGAAGTGTGATTGCCAGAGGTGAAAACCAACTTGTTTTTACAGCAAAAACCATTCTAATGCAGGGGATGCAATACAGGTGTTCTGTTCATAATTTACCATGTACATTGCTATGTCTTCATTTCAAATACTCATGGAATGACTAATGAAGTGGTGGTTATTTTATAACTCCATCTCTTTCTTCCTGACATTAAATATTGAAGCTACAAGCCCTTTCTGAGAATAATGAGATGAGAAGCATGGGAGAGTAGTTTCTTCGACAAACAAAACACTGCACTAAATACGAATTAATTGGAATTCTGTTGATTACATTTACAGATTAGAGGAAAATTGTAGGAAAGGTATTTTGTGAATTCTGTGCTTCATGAACATCCTACAACAATTAAAAAAATTGTTCTGAAATTACTGGGAATAGTTGCCTAAGGGTTGCTGATCTTAGCTCTTATTCAAAGTGAAAGGTGCTGTGAGCAAGTAAGAAGAAAGCTGAAGAAAAGAGATGGCCATTATACAGTTTCTTTAAAAATGTAAAAGGAGTGATGAATAGATACATTTTATTTCCCACTGCTAAAAATGCAATTCTTGCCTTCCTATTATGAGTGTTAGACGGCTGTAATTTCTGTTACTTTTCTTTAAGTGGAGAATGATGATAGAATATCTTTTGCTGGTATTTCTGGTGTAATTTTATTGTAAATGTTCAAAATTAGGTCTTTGGGTTTATTTCAGCTAAGCTACACTGACTTATTTGGAAGTTTTTCTTTCATGTTCTTTGCCCAGGGCTGAATCTAGAGCTGAACCTGCATGAAAATCTTTTAGAACACAAAGCAGCATTGTCTGTATAGTGAGGTGTGTTGCTCGCTGAGAAGCGGAGCGGGTTTGTGCAGTTAGCGCGTTATTACCCCGCATTACTAGGGGATTTACACACTGCACATCAGCCAGGGGCCACTGCGCTTGTCAGTCTGGCCAGCCAGCTGTCAAAATGCTTTCAGCCCACTCACTACTTGGTTTTAAGGAAGTGGGCAAGGAAATAACTCCAGAGAGGGCAAAGAACTATTCCAGTTTGCTGTGATGCTTCAAAATGCAAATGCATCTAATGTATGACTTGATCAGCAATTGCAGGATACCTGCACTAATTCAAATGTCTACCACAAATCACAAACTATCCCACAGTTAAGTGAGGTCATATCAGATCTTGAGCATTGTGTTGTGTTGTTTCTTGGGTCCTTGTGTTGCTTCTTGTCTTCGGGTTAAGACCATCTCTTTTTTAATCTCTTCTCTCCTTTGATTCCATAAACCTTTTAAGCTCCTGCATTAAACTAATTATTGTCCTGTCCAGTCAGTGTCCACCACAGCCTGCTGACTCAGCTCACATTTTTCTCCATTTATTGTAGTCTTCTGGCTGCCTGAATCTAGTTCGTGTTATCACTGAATTTGGTGAAATGAAAGAACGCATCCTTTGTTACAAGGTCTGCTTTGCTTATTCTTCTTGCTTAGCAAGCATATGACCAGGTTATTCTGGGAGCTGCAATGTGACTAAATAACAATATCTCCCATTGCAGTGCAGGATGATGAAACTCGTGACATTCTGCAGACACTCTGAGAAATCCTTAACACCAGTACTGGTGTTTTGGTGGTTTTTTTTTAAGTTGTGTGCAACGTTCGTAAAAAAGGAAACACATCAGATTAGTGTGCGTAAAAAGCTGAATTTTGCTTTTGGACTGGATAGTTCAGATTGTGTAGTAGGTCACACTTCCAAGATGCAGTAAAGCACATTCGATCAAATTACATATATTTTGCTATCATTTCAAATTAGAATTATAGCATACTTTCTAATGTATTTCATATTTTACAATCCCATGGTATATGCATATATATCTTTTAGATACTGAAAAGATCATCAAGCAGAATTTCCAGAAATAGAGGGTTTCAGTGGCAACTGCTGTGCACGTCTTTGGACATAGTACTGGATAGAGCCCTTCTAGAAAACAGTGCTAATTAAGATCCTCCAGTTAACAAATATGCTTGTTTTTCCAGTAATGTTCACAAAATAGATACAGGGTGACCATGTTATAGTATGAAGTAAATACTAGTTAAAAGAATCTGCTTGTGGAAGGACTGAATGGAGGGGAGGATGTGGGACGTGTGTTTGAGAAATCTCCGAAAAGAAAGTTTCAGACTGAGTTGGGAATGTGGTGAGGAGAAGAGTGAAGGACCTTGGAACTTTTCTGTGGAGGGGGAAAAAAAAAAATCCAACCCAAAAGAAATGACATTGCAGCTAATTGAGATGTGATATTCTATTGCAGTCAGTTGTTTAATAATGAGGAAGAAGCCTGGATGGATAGGGCCTCATTTCTGCCCTCGTGATGCCCAGAAGGGTTGTGCTGTGTGTGAGCTCAGCGAGTCCAGGCCATTTGTGTTGGTGTGTTCCATTCACAGCCCAGCCTGGAGTGTGGCATCTGCCATCTCTTCAGTCACTTGAGCCTTGTTGCCGTATGCTGATTGTTCTTTACTGTTCAAGCATTCATGTAGATGTAATATTATACTGTGCGCCTAGAATAGAGTAAAAGTTAAGAACTTCTTACTGAAATGGGGACATTTGAAAGCTGAAGAATATTTTTCTCCTCCTGTTATTGTTTTTCCTTGCCATGCCAAAAATTCTCCTTAGTGTTTTCTAGCCAGATGAGCAGGGCTGCTTAATTCAGACAGAGCATCGCTTTTTTAAAGATGGGTACATTAACAGTAGTTTCACTATTTACCTGTTTCCACTGGCAAGCTTCCAGCTTTCTCTCTCCTGCTTAAGCAATGCTACAGAGAGATCCTCTGGAAACAGAGCAGTGCAAACAGCAGGCGTTGTAACAGGAGGGACTCCCTAACTCACCTGGAAGTTCCTGCCTCAGAAGTCCCAGACTTTCAGCTCGCTGGAGAATGGGACTGATGACCTGGGCAGCAGGCACAGCTCTCAGTCACACCCCTCTGGAGGGAGGTGGGCTCTGCTTACACACCGTGTCTTGTGTTTACATCAGGTCACACGAGGTGATTTGTCTTCTGTGAATGCTATTTTAAATTTGGGTTGGCTTGCAAGTAGGATTGACTTGGATGTCTGTAAAGCAGAAGGGTATTGATTGCTGTTGGTTTCAGTAAACAATGATGGTATGGAAATTATTTTGCATTTTATATGGTCATGGTAATAAAAATACACCAAAGTAACGAAAGTGAAGAGGTCCAAGATTTTCAAGTAAAGTATCTCTAGAAATGAGTATTGTCTAGTACGTAGAAAAACTTACCTCTGATTGGAGACATGCTAACTCCTTTTCATAAATAATAGATTTATAGGTGGTTCTTTGGGCCTTTTTTAAACTTATTTTGAAAGTCAAATATGTCTAGTCTTCCTTGATACTAATCCTATGCAACTACAGAAAAATGAATTGATTTTCTGTATCGATGTGGCTATTTCTGCCCAGGCTGTAGAGGCAGGACATGTTTTTTTATTGATTTGGCCCTGAACTTCTCCGACTCTTGATGAGCACAAATGAGAGAACCACTCTGGAGGTAATTCTAAATCAGCAAGGGAACGAGTATCAATGCCTTGGCCAGACTTGTTTCTTCACTGTATGAATTATACATTGGGTTACCATCACAGTAATTAGAACAGTATCTGGAAATTAATGTATGACCCATAGTAAGAGGGTTGTTCCTTGGAGTGCTTGATCTCTGTATAATGATACAAGAAGAGATTTATAGCATAATTGCAGAGGAAGGTTGACAGGGCTGAATCCTTTAACATTCTTAGAAGTGCCTGTGTGCCCAGAGGATGTTGTGCCTGTTTCTGTCAGAAGAACAAATGAAAAGGGATTCAAGAGGAAGATGCATGAGGAACTATTAGCTGATGTTTAAAGCTGTGCTAGGGCAGATTTGTACAGTATTTTCCAGCACACTGATGGAAAGCAGCTGGGTGCTCAAGGGGTTTGAATTCTGGATATTTCACTTATTGGGAAACTTGACTGCTGTGGTACTGAGGGGTGGTTTGAAATTTATCTTCCAGGAGAAACGGAGATACTCACAAAGATACAGGCCATATAGGACACTTTGCAGGACCAGGCATTTTTCTATAGAAAAATACTGTACTGTATGAGGCTGGATTCTCTTCTCTGTCTCAATGGTCAAATGGTTTCAGTGCTACTCTTCCTGATACCTCACCTGGTGTTTGTGTAACAGAGGGTTAGCGCTTTACAGATAACTTCTGCTTTTTGTTTCATTTGTTCCTGAGACACACACAGGCATGCATTTAATATAGAAGTATGACTCTTTCTGAAGCTTTTGTGTTGATGACAGAACAAAATAAGAGTATGTCTTTAGGTAAAAATAAAATCTTAAGTAAGATGCAATGTCATTCTCCAAAATTGCATCCTTCCAGTAGTGTGGTTTCTCTCCCTCTTTATGCTAGTAGATAGGATGAACTTAATATTTCAATTTTGTCATAAACTGGATTTACTTTCTGGTTTTAAGCACAGCTAAATCACATTGTCAGCACACTGCTTTGTACTATCATCCTTAAAAAAAAAATCTTGATAGTTTTGCTATATCCAGCCAAAGGCAGAGATGAGGCTGAGCCACTTCTTGTATGTATGTAATTTAAAAATCAGCAGAGAATATTTCTTTCATAGGAATCAATAAAGCATGAATATAAAATTGTCAGGTGATAGCAACTGTGTGATGCAGAGATTAGTGACTTGTCCTTTTATTATCAGAGACTGTGCTCGAGCTTAGATACAACAAATCAGAAATAATATAATGCTGCATGGGCTTTAGTAGTATTGAACAACAAGAGCTAATGTGTATAATACCCCAGTCCAGCTGGGAAATATTGAGCACCACTCTAATCTCTTGCTCTCTGCTCAGATCAGCTATGGATTCTCAATCTAGTACTTGGCTGTTGATCATTCTTTACTGTCAGAATAAACCTTCTCCACAACAAAAAAACACCGTAATCGTAGTGAATTCATATTTGTACATGCTCATGAGGTAGCAGTCCTTCCTTTAGGTGCAATTCCAGGCAGGCTCTCAGCAGAGCATCAATGAGGAAGTCAACAGGAGCTGAGCAGTCTCCTGCTGGGAACGGGAGTGTGCCTAATTCCGGTTCCTTAGGGAGGGAGCCCAGCCGACACCTTTCTCCTCAATCTTTGACAGTGGTGGTTCCTATGGAAACCTTCCTAGGAATGACCTCTCTCATTATTTAAGTAAATAAGCTGAAAATTCTCGTTTGTTTTTCTAACAGTATCTAATTTTCTTTGGGATAAGCAAACTAGGAATGGATTCAAGAGGCTATCGATCCAGCCTTTAGAAAATACGTTCCGTAGATTCAGTGTGTTACTGCATTTCAATGGGCCTGTTTGCTTGCCTAGAAAGCACCGGGACAAGGGCGCAGGGCATGGCCTTGATATTCCAACCCAGCTCAGAGCTCCAGTTTTAATTACACCTCTGCAAGATCTGTGAATTACCTTGTGAAACATCAGTTAATACCTCAAATAATTAGCTTTGATAAATTGAGTGAGTTGGGCACTCGTAAGTAATTGCTTTGTTTCACCTGAGAGATTTTTGCATTTCAGCGGTGGGTTAGCAATTCCCATGCATGCTTTCTAAATCCGCCGGTAACGCTTTGGGAATGAATACGGTCAGGAGCAGCTCAGGAGGAGCACTTGCATTGCAAGGGTTGCCATAATGAGCTGGGGGGAAAGAAAACTGCTATGTTAAGGTGGGAAAGATTTCACGTGAGCAGTGGCAGTATTTAAACAAGTAGGTGTTTCACTAAACTGTGGTTTATCAGTAGTAGAAGGTGAAGGATCACTAGAGTCTGACAAATCCACTTGAGGTAGTTCCAGCTTAGTTCCACAGAACATTAGTGTCTCACCTGTCTTGTGTAGAGATAAGCCTCGAAGAGATGAGCCAAAAATTACTTCAACTCTGGAAGTGGATCACCAATTTCAAGAATTCATGAAGACAGCAATGGGATTGTCTGCTTGCGGGAGGGGGGAAATTTCTGTGTGCCAGCCAAGGTCCGCATTGCCAGGCCAGGTTTGATGACAAGCACGGACATTTATAAGCAAGCTGTAATATCAGAGTGGTGACTGGTGGCTTCAAGAAAAATACCTGTTCATTCAAGGTGCTGCATTTTATGCATAGGTTTGTCTGCTACTCTCTGCAAGGTCTAACATAGGACAGTGCTTGGGAAGTTGCATCTATTTTAAAGCGCTCTGAGTTTTTAGTCAGAACTGTTAAGGCAGTACCTACCACCTTCCAAGTCTTGACAAAACATGCCAAGTCAGGATAAACACAATTAATATCTGCTGTAGACTTTTTCAAGCAACGTGATAGCTTCTGGTTCATTATTCTGGAGATTTGCATACAAAAGAAATAAGCAAGCAGTAAAACTGCGATAGTGCTGACAGCAGCATTAAAGATGAATGCTTAGTACAGCAAAGTGACGGAGAGCACATATTTGTGTTCCCAATCATCTGAGCTGAAAGACATTTTTAAGTGAAAAATCCATTCAGAGACTTGAATTTTAACTGCATTTCCAGTGTCATGTACTGTACAAGGTAGCACAGAAGATTCAATTTATGCTATAACAAACTAATTCTAAAACAGATCATTGCACCAACTACAATTTACCGTATTAAAAGAAAAAGAGCAAAAACTTCTCAAAAAGAGGTGACATGAGAGACTTTCATAGCCTTCTTTCCCTTTATTTGAATAATTTCTCAGAGATTTGCAAACCTGTTAAGAACTATTTTCATGTTCAAAAGCTCTGTCAACCAGAATAATAGAATTATCAAGTAAATTGTGCTTTTCCTGAGATTTATGTTTCTGTCATGCCAAATTAATCTGCCTTTTTCTGCACCTGAAAGTTAAACATGTGTTCTCTTGTTTTGTTGTTCCGGTTTTGTTTTCTTGTAATTATTTAACCAAAGAAAATTACTTATAGTGATCTCTCAGCTCTGGAGGAAATAGCTCTTTTACCAGTTTCACAGTCTTACATTACCTCCTTCTTAGTTTCAAAAAAAAATGATTTCATTATTCTGGTTAGCCAATACCTTTTACAGACTGAATTAAAAGTAGAATCTCATAAATTGTTTCACACATTTCCATTACTTCATGTAAACAATGAGATATCAGGCTCTTCCTTAGCGAATTCCTGTGAATTAACATTCTTATGGACTTACCCTTCCAACCCATTTCTCTGAGTGGGAAACACTTGAAGCACTAAGAAAAGGGAAGGATTGCACGGAAACTAGAGTAGTGTGTTTCTCCATCCAATAAACACTCTTTATAATTCCCCATATTGAGAGGAAATGGGTTTTCAATCCCTGTGACACCACTTTTACTCTGTGAGTTTACTTTTGTAATTGTTTGCACATCTGCTGCTGTGGCAGCTGGCGCTCCCGGGTGGAGTTCACGGTTCAGCCAGAGCCGGTGCCCACAGTGTCACCCCACCTGCCCTGCAGCTTCCTTCCCGCAGAGAGAAAGAACTTTCAAAGCCTGAGAAGTTAGAAAGAGTATAAAAATATAAATATAATTCTTTCCTTTTGATCCCCAGAGAAATATAAAAATTCAAGATTTCTTCTGTGTGAGTAATCGATCTTGTATCTTGATCTGCTTTTAAGATTTTGACAGGCTTGTTACTTTTTCTTCAGATGTTTGCATTTTGTATAAACTGTTTCAGCCAGCATAAACTTACATAACATTTTAAATCCTTCCTTTGTGCTTCAAGATGATGGAATTCAAAAGTAAAGGAAAAAAGTCATCCTTGCTTTTCTGTAGGCTTTGTTTTTTTATATATGTTGGCTGTCAAATTATCCAGGAATTGTTTAGACTATAAACATAAGGTATTTCAGGGGGAATTGTTTGTGTCCTGTTTATCAGTTGTAGTTTGCTGATTCTATCCATGAAGGCTTTTATTTAGAGAAACAAAAGAACTTGAGAGCACCTGCTTCTGAGTAATTGCTCTCCATGCAGGCTTGGTCCGATGCTTGTGACTACTAGCTGGAGATCAAAGTCTCTTGTTTTTATTCTTAGCGTGTACAAAAATCTTCATCTTGTAGCCTGGTTTGTGAGTATCTCATACAAAAGCATGAGTTGAGTAAAGCAGCTAATCATGAAGAATGAGGTATCTAATTTGAAAACAAACCACATTTTTTGAAAGAGTTTGTTTATGAAATGAGAGGAATGAAGGTTTCAGCATCTTGGTGCTTAATTTGTTTTGGAAAAAATATGTTAGAAAATAAGGGTGGGGGCTGCAAAGGAGGTTATGGTCATTGTATGTCCTTATTTTTATTCACAAGTATTGATGCTTGAGAGGAAAATAAAGTTTGTAGCACTCTCTTCACTGGCAACTTCCTTCCTTCCATTTGTCCATCCATCCATCCATCCGTCCGTCCGTCCATCCATCCATCCATCCATCATTAAAGACTGAGTAGAACATATAACAGAGCTTGCAGTGGGCCTCCAAATGGCCCTATTTATCAAGCAAACAGAATTAAAAGTTGGAGTTAAACTAAAAGAACATAATAAATTCTATCTAGAAGTTTGAATTTCACTGCTCATCAAAGCCAGCCAAATTCGAATAATTCTGTTGAATACTTCATGTCCTATCTTTCTGGATTACTTGATAAGAAAGACCAGAAGACTGGAGCAAGGCTTTTATCTTACATGCCAGAAAGAGTTTGTTTGTTTGACTGAAGCAAAGGATCGTGGCAGTAGAGTTATTATGTAGATGTACTACAAAAGCATTTTACCTGAACCTGGAGCTGCAGCCCATTTGGGATTGTCATCATGAAGAGACAAACACTTTGTTGTCCTGTTGTGTTTGAAGAGATGTCTGAAATGTGGCAGTGCTGTCTCATCACTTGCAGTTTTAAACAGCAGGAAAAAGAAAACATGAGCAATGCATTTGGAAATAGCAATATTGTGAATGGTGGTACGAGGCAGATGCAATGTGACTGACAAACAGATAGCTGCTCTGTCTCGTAAAAACAGATGTGTACAGCATTTGCTATCAGTATTCCATGAGGATCTGTGTACTTTGTTAAAAAATGCAGGAGATGACATGAAGCAATCAGCCTACTAAACTTCAAGCTGTAACACGGCAGAAATCAGCCAGCACTGGGGATAGTGCTCGAGGGGATGAGGGGTGTGTGCTGCTCTATAAAGGTGAGGATTAGATGTTAATGAAAAAAAGTGTGAGTATTGCTTTTTTCCAACACGCACCCTTTATCAAAGGGCTTGGTTTTGTGTTAGATGTTTCCCTTCCCTCTGTCCAAACTTCCAGCAGTTTCCAGTTAGTTCCCTACCCCCATCAAAGTCTTTTTTTCTTGTTGTTCAGTTGCAGCTTTTTATTAAAATGATTTTTTTATTCCCCTGAATCATTCATTTTTTTAAAGCATGTGAAACACAACTAGTTTCTCATCCTTACTCTTTTTATCTGGTGTGGAAGTTCAGGACAACATCACAGATTCCCTTTGCCACCTAACAGCTGATTCAGAACTGAATTAATGCTTATCCCAGAATCATAGAATTGTTAAGGTTGGAAAAGTCTTCCAAGATCATCAAGTCCAGCTTTTGACTGGGACAACCAGGACTCACCTTTCCACTTACAAGAGGTGAATAAATAGAGCTGGGCTTTTTTTTTTTTTTTTATTTCTAGTCTTATAAGCCAGCCTTTGCAATCTCTTCCCTAGGTTTTTAGTAGCTTTTAGAAATAAGCTGGGACAGATCTGGATGCATCTGTATATTTTCAAATGAAATATTGGCTGTTTGTATGCCAGCAAATACAGTAAATTTATTTAGAAAAATAGAAATCAGTAAAAGCATTTTATAGGAGTTGTGATGGTAGTCAAAGTAAACTGTGTTTAATTTTCATATTGATCAATCTGTGCTTCAGTTTAAGGCTTTAAAATCTCCTAAGTGAGCCAGGAGTCACAGAGCTGTTATTTTCTGCTGGTGAATCTATCTACTCTTCTTATTTTTGTCCCAAATATTAACAAATATTTTTGTTTCACGAACTCAGTGGAAAAAAAAAGGTATCTTCTGATCCTGACAGGTTTAGCAAATTTGGTAATGACAAATTATATTAGATTCATTCAAGACCTTAAAATTTACAATCAGTAATTCACCTCCTTGTCAGTAGATCTGGACCATTTCAGATAGTTTCGGAAAAATAATTAATTTCTTTCCTACTTTGTTGAAATACTTACATTTATTGCAAATAATCACACTATTTCAATATAAAGTAATTTTAGGGTTTTTAGGGAGATTAAGGCATCTGCACATGTCTGTGAAGCAAGAATTATTTCTACAAAAAAAGTTCAGGAGAAGGAATTCTGGATAGTGCACTTTTTGCCTATCTTGAAAAGTACAGTTGGGAAGCAGTGCCACAGCTGTCCTCTCACAGACTAATTGGAAAGAAATAGTTAGGGTTATGGATGTTTTTAATCTCTTTTTAGCAGCATAAAATTTTTGAGTGTTTCTGACGGAATCAACCTCATGATTATTCTGTATTGTTCACCACTCAAAAGACTTCTTTTGGTATCAGTTACCGCCCTGGCAGGAGTCTGCCTCTGCATTTAAATTGTACTCGCTCCTTTATGTGACCTGCAACCATTCAAAGAGGTAATATTCCCCCTTTCCTCAATTAAATCCTTCCTTTATTTTTAGACACATCTTGCTCTCTCCTGAGATCCTGTTTACAAACGACTGCTGTGCTAAATACCATAAAGCTAAAGGCATTTTGGGTTTTCCCTCACCATCATGCTAATGTTCCTTAAAAGTCTGAGACGTGAAAGATCCAGAAAGATGCTGCGGGTTCTTTGTGTGTTTGTCCATTGTTCAGTCTCCCTGCTGGAATTGCCAGAGGGGCTGGGGCACCAGAGCAACTGCTGGAACTGTAAAGTAAGAAAATGTAATCTTGTGACATGTGTGAACCTATTCAGTTATTTTTAAAACAAGTTTAAATACAGACAATATACTGCCCAGGGTAGAAATGAAATCTTTTTCTCAGCTTTATGACTTCAGATGTTACTGTATCACTGCCTCAAAATTTGGGAGTGGGAGGAGGTCTGTGTTTTGATTACCTTCCCCCCCTGCTTTATTGGTTCGTATTATCCCCTGATTTTCACTGAATGTTTGCATCCTCACACATTATGGGCCAAAGAATCTAAAAATATTTAACTAATATGTCTGGCTGATTTTAGTTTTACCAAAATACTTTATTGTATCACAGGGTTTATCTGGAAAAGCATAAATGTGTAACCATGCAGATGCCTGAGTTTTTGCTCTGTATGTCAGGCTGGAATTGAGCTGACTAAAGAATTGTGCAGACAAAAACTGGCAATTTGGTTTTGTATATTTCTTAAATGCTGAGAAACAGCCCAATGACAAATCTAATTGTGGATTGCTACCTTGTTTTAACTTGAATATCCCTTTTCAAGTTAGTTTGCTCTTTAAAAACTAGAATTGATTTTGGGAATGATGTTAACTACAGGAACAAAACCAGTCTTGCCAATGTAGATGCTAAAAAATATTTTCAGTTTAGTGTAAGTAAAACAGCTTCTTGAGATGCATAATTTTTTAAGGGGGATACTTAAATTCTTGTTTTGTGCTTTGAGACTGTAAAATGACAGGTGCTTTAATTGCAGAAATATTATTGAGGCAGGTAGAGGATTTTTCAGGAACTGTGACAGAAGAATGGCAGGCAGAAGGTGAAGTCTTTTCCAAGTGATGGACATAGTCCAGAGTTATTGTTCCTTGGGACAAGTGATGCTCGTTTTCATAACAAGTGGTAGCATTTATCAAAGGCTGTTTCCTTGCCCAGATGTGAAAAAAAAAAGAAGTGCTGACAGTCAGTGTAGCATGGCAATCCTGTACAGCAATCCAGTTTGGAGGAGTGGTTCAGTTAAGTGCAAGAACAGCTGTGACAAGTGACTTATATGCTAAATGCACTGCTCTGTGAGTGGCTGCACACCAAACAGCTGGGTTACAGTGTTGATCTCTGTTAGTTTCACAGATCCTATTTTCTTGTAGTGCTCATATGCTTGTTTGTCTATCTTGGTGCTGGCTACCAGCTTTTTACTGGATTAAACAAGTTGACGTGACTATGTACGAAATTGTGGGCGATTTGGAAGGAATTCATTTGGTCCTTTTGTAGCACAGTTTTTATTCCAAGAAGAAGGGCTTGATATTTGATACACGTTCTGAACTGAATTGAATTCCCTGGAAATGGATTTCAGCTTGCTGCTGTGAGCTCTGTCTGGTTTACTTTTATCTTCCAATTTCTAGGAAGGCAGGTAGACATTGCAGTCATAAGGGCCATAAATATGGTATGTTAAGAGAGGGAGAGCTGACACACAGAATGCATCTCCAGTACCATAGCTTGAGGCTCTGTGCAGAAATAAGCTCAGTATTTTACAGAAAGTAGTCTTTGTATATACCAAAATTGTGGTTCTGCAGCCTTCACCACCGCTGATTTAGGCTTGTTAATAGCTAGACTTTAATCTTAGCACCTAACTAGTGGACTTGGCAATAACTATTAACTTTATTCAGTGGTCATGCTGAAAAAAGAATTAATTTCAGTGTTAGAAAGTTTCTTGGAACTGGCTCAATTCACCAGCTGTAGTTTTTTACAAGAATTTTGGCCAAGTCTCCCTGGAGATCTTGGTGCAGGGACTGACAGGAGCCACCCCATGACTTGCTAAGGAGCAGGCAGGAAGGGCACGGTGCAGCCTCTGCTGCAGGGCATTACAGCCCGTGTCTGCTGTGAACGTGCACAGCTCAGCCTGCCAAGAGGCCACTACAACGCAGGAGCATAAAATTAACTGTAGGAGTGTGAGTAATCTCATCCCTTTCCAGTGAGGCATTTAAGCACGTGTTTATGGTTAATGATTACATCCAAATGAAAGCAGTAAGATGATCCGTGATTAAAGTTAAACACATGTTTATATGCTTTTTTGAAGAGGAATGAAATTATCAAATGCTTTAGTGCTGTGGGTCACCTCACACTACTATATTTTCCAGAATTAGATGTCAAATTTTCAAAAAAAATGTTTAACATTATTTAAAAATGTTCAATATGTGTGAGGTTCAAATACATTATTCTTAATTCTCTTACCTATTTGTTTTGGTCTGGATTTTGATAAGAGTATTTGTACTCTGCCCATAGAAATCCAGAGTGCTGATGAGGAAGAATTACGCTTCTTGACATCCAAATCCTAGACTCAGAACCTGACCCTGTAATAGTATAACTAATTAAAACATTTCCCACCAACCTGTTTTTTCCAGTAAGTACTTTTTGAAAATATGATTAGTGCTTCCTTGCGGTTGGAAAAAAGCACACACTGCTTTTTATGGCGAAAGAAGGAAGAATTCAGGAAAGGTACTGCTTAATATCACTTTGAGCTATAATCTTCTTTATGTTCTTTATATTATAATCTTGTTTATGTTTAGAAAGCAAGGAATTAATTGATGTCTTATATGAGATTTTCAACATATTTCATTTTAAAAATTCAGCACTTTTTCTTTGCATGTCAGGCTTATTACTAGCTTGTTAAGAATAATTTCTTTGCTTCTTTGAAGATTTAAGTGAAATATGGCCAGTCTTATACCTGATCTTCAAAAATGTATCCATTTGCTTTATTGAAATGTATTGCCTCTGATGTAATATTTATGACATGGAGCATTTTTATCCATGTATAATGAGGAAAGAAATAGAATGGTGTGAGAGCTATAATTTTTGTTTGGTTTTGTTCTTGACATGCATCTAGTTTGTAAGATACAGGTTATAAACTATGGGGATTAAAGAGGGACCTAGACCTAAACTAGGAATTTTTGAAATCCATGTGTGAAGTTTCTTCAAAGCCTGGATCTTAACACCAACCCCACAAGGGTATGATAATCTTGAGTTTTGCGTTTTTATTTATCTTTGTTTAGGAACAGCTGTTTATGAATAGTTCTGCTCTCAGTCCTAAAATAAAACTCTCTGTTTTGACACTAAATGCAAAGTAGATGCCTAAAGGGTTTTTTTACACAGCTGAGCTAGAGCAAGCGACCAGAGCTCTCTAATTGAACGCTGGGAATTCCCACTGGCCAAGCAGCAATAGCAGAGTCTGTTGTATTCACCAACATGAAATCCCTCCCAGCCCTTCCCCAGGTCTAACCTGCTTCAGAGACCATCCCCTGTCTTCTGCCTAGTCAGAGGAGAAGGTGGAAGTCAGGGAAGCAGAAGCTGCAAATTTTGAAGGCATCTGAGCATCTTTATAAGAGTTTAAAAAAAATCAGGGGACACAACAATGTATCAGTATTTCTAATTTTTGATGCTGGAGTACGGATAGGCAAGAATCCGTAATGGCTTTGTGGGCTCTTTCCCCACAGGACCCCAGCCACCTCTGCTGCCTTGGCATGCTGGAGAAAACAGGCTGCATTAAACAGGTTTGATGGAAAATGTGTTTTCATTGTGCATCAGTTCAGGATATTAATTCTTACTGAATCACATTGTGTTTTCTGGTTGCATTTACTAAATGCCACTTTCATGTTGTAAGACTATTACAGACTTTTATTCTAATGTTACAGACTTTTATTCTAGGTAAAACTGCTTACACATTATTTGTGGTATTTATTTGGAGACAGATGATGGGAAAACCATATTAGATAAAACTGAATTATGTTGCCAAGCTGTAGGTTCTAAGTGTTTATAAGCTGAGACACTATAAAGCAATTTAAAAGCAAAATTCATACGTTCTGCAGTGTTCAGTTTCCAGAGTGTTGTCACTCTCAAAATGATGACCCTTTAAATTTGATTCAGATTCTCTCTCAAATAAACTTCCTTTTTAGGTTTCTTGTTTATTTTTGTGCAGATTTGGCCTTTCCTGTGTCCCATTTCTTTGTGGGGCAATGTAAACCTGGTCGTAATGCCTTGGGGTCATAATGCCTTGGGGTTGTAACATATACAGCTTTTAGTTCAGTATTTCTTGAACTTGTTCAAAGAACAAGAGCCATTCGGCTCATTTGTCCTCCTGTATGATACCCTCTTGGAAGCACAAACCCTTCAGCCCACTTCCAGAGCGGGGAATTAAGGCATGCCGAGATTTGGATTTCATAACTCAGCTCCTCCAGGGCAGAGAATGCAGAAGTTACCAGAAACAGGTATTTACCTAGGAAAGGGAACTGTCAGTAATGAGACAATTAGGAGTTCGTCCGGCTCTTGGAACCAGCTGCACTTCTAACCCACAGTCACAGTTTATTTGCACTCCTGGTCTCTGAAGGCCTGGATGCCGTTTTCTTGCCCCAGAAGCATCTGTGTTTCTGTCCAACCTGGGGACAGGCTGTTCCATGTAATTTAATCGTGCTCTACTGTACAAAGGTGATCTCAGTGTGATCAAGTGGGAAATCAAATAATCTGTCTGGCAGATTACAGAACAAGGGATCTGTGATGTGGAGTTTTTGTCACCTTGGTTAGTCATAAGATTCATTCTGTGATGTCTCCTTGTAGAAACGTGTTACCGAGACATCTTATTCAGCAGAAAAGTGGTTGGTATGAAATTACTCTGTGAATGCTCAGAGTGATTTTGAGCGAGCAGGCGGAGCCTGTGCTGGATCAGCATTTTTATCCTGTGTGACTGTATTGATTTTGATCCAGCGCTGTCAAATTTAAAGCCAGATTTACTGTACTGTCAAGCCACAAACTTCAAAATCTATCTTTAATTGAAGTGTAATGTGATATATGAAGAAGAAAAGTCATTAATCAATGTTGTCTTACATTTTGTCTATGAATGGAAAAATGCTGTAGTAGAGACTCCTAGGGCTTGGACTTCATTTATTTGCATTCATTTTAGTTCAATCTCCCCCATACCCACTACAGGAAAGTTCTGCCAGGACTCCCACTATGATTTATTTAAAACTGTAAAACCTGCTGCAAGAGCATGTAACCTGTAAAGCCAAAGACCATTATTTAATTTAAGGAAGGATTTCCTTAAATTGAATTAAATTAAATTAAATCAAGTTAGAGTTAGAGAAGAGGAAGATGGGGCTGAGAAAGAGCAAGGGTTGAAAGATAACAACCCTGAGAAACAGGCATTGATATCAGGAACACAGCATCACAGAAACAAAGAGAAGTGATGAAGAAGAAAATCTTCCTCAAAGCCCCAGCTTGGTGTTTTGTTTTTTTTTTTTTCCTGTCTGCCTGTTTAATGATTAATATAAATAAAAAAATGGTTTTTCTGGGGGAAAAAAAGTTCCTGTTCTGTCCTATGTGTTCCCATTCCTACTTATGTTTTGTATTTTACTATTAAGCTTCTAATGCTGTAATTGGTAGGAATCTAATTACATTGCATGAAGCTGTGTCTTTTTGAAGGAGTAATTTACATTTAAACTCTTTTGGAGTGTATGTGTTTTGTCTTTGATGTCCTTGATTAGTAATTGTAGCTCTTGTTATCAAATGTTATATTTAAAGCAAAGCGGTTTCATATTTCTCTGCTTACATTTTCTTGGCAAGTCTTCTACGTGGTAAAGCATTCTATACTTTGGCCTATTAATGTAACCTAAAGTATTTTTTAAAATACTGTCCTGTTTCAGAAAGTTGAATAAAATAAGTTCAGATGTACATGTCCATGACAGACACAGATGAATGTGAACCCACTGACTCTGGTCAGGAGAAGAATCCGTGATTTAAAACGTTTTTGTGGGTGTGCAGATGCTCTCTCTTCTTGTGCTGTTAGGATGGTGTGTTTATCAGCTGCCTTTGTGTACACAGCTGTCAACAATGTATTCCATCTGGATATTGCAAGAGTGCAGTTCTTATTTCTCCCTTTTTCTGACTGGGGAACAGTGGTGTCTTGAAGCAGAAAAGGTTTGAAAACCTTACCTTGCCTGTTACAACTGCTGAGTTTGTTTGCTTAACGCATCCTAAACTTCACTGCACCTCTCTGCTTTAGCTCCTTCTTTTAAACTGCTATTTCATTACAAAATAACTTACCTGCATAAGCTTTTATTCCCAAATTATATTTCTGTTTCTAGAAATCATATTTCTGTGTCTATTACATCTCAGTGTTTCCAGATTGTAGGTATAGTTAGGATATGAAGGAAATGTACTTTACATCTATCGTGTTTTTTTTTAAATAGCCCATATTTTTATAAAGAAACACATAACTTGTTTATTATTCTCACCTTCTGACGTGAAAGGGCTTTCTGTCATGGGTTCTGAAAAAGTGTGGAAAATAATAGTATTAATAACACTGAGATACAACATTAGTCATTTCAGTGCTCACCTGACATTTCCCTGCCTTTTATCAGCAGGTCCATGTAAACACCAAATGCTGAAGGCAAAGCTACGTTTGCTGGTTCTGTCGGAGATGACAAAAAAAATCTTGCCTGACTTTCACAAAACAGCAATTTCACAATTTGGAGAAAAAACCCACTCATTTAATATATTGCTGCATTTTCAGCAGGACTTTGTGCTTTCAGATTATTTTAGATTTTTAATTGCCCTGAAAGCATTAATTTACTGAGCTAACCTGGGAAGTGCAGACCAAAGAGCTATTTAGTTTACAAATGGTAACATCTAGTTTAAATGTAGGAGTGCTTAATGGGTTTAAAATATATAAAGACTAATTGTCCTACAGATTTTGTCACCAGTCATGTTATTAGTGTTTAGTTGTACTACTTGCAGCATTAACTGTTATGTACATGATAAACATGAGTCAGCCATATGACTTTGAATGAAATCAGCACACTTGAAAACTGCTGTCCCAGAATTAATCAACTCTTATTAAATGACCAAATATTAGAACATCTCTGATGAATAAATTCATTCCAATACTTGTATTAATATAGAAATCTGGAAATATCAAAATCAATTCGGAATTTTTATTAATTTTTGAAGACTGAAATATGGCTGCAGCCAAGATGTTTATGTGCATTGCTAAAGTATAATTTTCTAGAACCCTGGCAGAACTCACGGAAACGTGAGTACATAAATAATCCCAGCTGATGATAACAGTTTGATTATATGTTAATATCTTTGCTCATTGTTTACTTTACTTCTTTCTCCTACCTCTGTTGTGCACTTTTAGTGTATGATGTATTTGCTCATCTTTGATCCATGTAATATTTTTGATGGGCAGCACACAAATAGTCATTACTTGTTGGATCTTACTTATCATTGAAGGTAAAGAGCAGAAGAATAAAAATTAAATCCTTTACTCTGGCAAACCCATTGACAGAATTTCATGTTAGAAACTTGCAAGTTTACAGAACCTAGCAGACTGTTTATGAGGGCAATATCATGAAGTCCTCATATCTTTATTTTTTTATGCTTTTTTTTTTCTCTGTCCTATGAAGAGTGATATGAAGCAGGAAGGAAGCAAGTTCTCGTGCAGACTGTGCCAAGGATGTCCCTTACTGGAACTTTAAAAAGGAGTTCATCATATTTTTGAAGGGATTGAAGGGTGTAAGAGCATTAAAGTCCCCAGATATTGTACTCTGTAAAGGACATGATATGCAGTGAGGTAAAAAAAATGTAATTCTAAACATACTTGAAGATAGAATGGTTTCTGAGACCAGGCAGGTCAGAACAGTAATATGAAGGGTCAGGAATGGTTTTCCCATTCATGTGAAAATCTCCCAAAACATTATTGTGCATTTGCAGCTTTGGTATTCTGGAAACTTGGTAAACAATCAAATTGGCTGTTAAAACCATCAGTAATTTTTTACACAATATCGTGAGTCTTGAGAGAAGGTTAAATCTATTTTCTTTAAAGAAATATTGGTGTATAAATTTAACAGTCCCCCCAATATGTAGAAAAACAACATGATTTTTTGAATTTCATTTTCGTTTGTCTGCAGTAAAAATCTTTTAATCCTGCTTGTTTCTGATAAGCAAGAATAGCTTAACTATGTAATTTAAATTTTTGGCTATAGATATAGACGCAAGGTTATTAACTGATTAATTATAAAGAGAAAATCAAATGCTGCCTGCAGATACATATATTCCTTTTGAAATTTGTCTCCAACTTCACGGATTTGGTAGACTCATGATTTAAAACAAAAGCTTATATTCAAATTATTTATTTAGATGAAAACACGTAGGTATTTGTAAAATTGTTTACTAAATAATCCACAATTGGGTCTGAAAGTGTTACTTTTAATTCTTTATTTATACGATTTTTTAATTTATTGGCATTTACGTGCTCTGAGTGAGTCCCATGAAGGCGTGTATCTCCCATTAGGAGTGCAGTACATGGTAAGTGGTAGGAACTGCTCTGTTCTCCCAGCACAGCCAGGATGTTGTAGGGTAAGAATAACCTGTCCTGAAGTCCCCCTAGAGCAGGCTCCCAGCATTCCTCACAGGTAATTAATCCCTACAGGAAGCACAGGGGTTCTTGCTGCTGCTCGTTTCCTATACTTTTCCTCTGAACAGGTCTTTTCTTCAGGGACTTGGTTCTACATTCAAAATGGGCTGAAAACAGGAATGATCAATGAGACTTATAAAAGCTTTGCTCTAGAGTTTCTTCTCCAGGATGTCTCGTGAGATGAAAGTTTTAATAATAATATCCATTTTATTTATTTTGGTGCAAGAGGGCTGAGCATAAAGTACCTTGTCCTCACTGACACAGCTTTTCCTGCCTGCTCGGGAGTGTAAGAACACACTAAGCCTCTAGGAAGGAAGGCCTTGATGTGTTTCAGCTGGTATCATTAATAAAACATTATTATGCAGATGTATTTTATTTCCTTCCTGTTTGCTCTCTAACTGTAGGGTGTAACCTTGAAGGGTAGCTCACCTGTTCCAAACTGAAATGCCCGTCCTTGTGCTCAAAGAGTTTTCTCCTATAACCTCAGTAAGTGCTAACCCTGCCACCCAGGTGCGCTCGGGGGTGTTTAAATATGCGAACGTTTGTAGCGAGGATCTGACACAGCCGTGGCCAGCCCAGCGCAGCTGAAGCTGTTAATGAGCTTAATTAACTCTTTGTTCCGTGGCCTTGGGGGCGGTGCCGGGAGATTGAGAACACCTGAGGACAGAGCAGGTGCGGGCCAGTTGCTGACTCTCCTCTGAAGGAAAAGTGCATGGGGACGTTTAGCTCCTCTTCAGGAGAAGTTAAGTTTGTTAACTAAGGATGCTGGTGACTCCGAGTCCTGACCCTAGGGAAAGGTTTGGGATAGGCAATGTGATGTGGATACTTTCACCTAGATCACTCAGAGGTGAACTTGGCGATTTAAAAGTACCAGTAAGATGGCTGATGGTGTTGGAGCTGCTATAGCAGCCCCGGCTCCAGTGCAATTTGAGCAGGAGAGAAGAGCAGCGTATGGATCCTGTTGTAAGTAAGTGCTATTTTGTGTTGTGGTATTGTGATTTATTCTCTTGTTATAGCTGTGCTCGTGTGGTGACCCACAGACTATGTTTTATGATGCTTTATTTGTCCTTCAGCCTTCTTTCCTTGTGGATCTTTTATGCTGAAGTGAGGTCTGAATAAATTGTTCTGGTAATGGCAGATGTTGATTCTTTGCATGTAATGTGATATATGTGAATATCGTCCTGAGCTGGGAGGGGTTACAGTGCAGGAGAGATGACAGCAGGAAAAAGCAAGTATTTGGTGCAAGCCACGTAATCCACTGCCATTTAAGAGCTGTAGATTGTTCCAGAAGCAAGGTGTATTCCCTGGTAGTAGCAGTGAGGAGAAAACTCGGTGTGGGTATGTGTGTGTGGTGCCTCAGTAGAGGAAGCTGCTGCCCCTGGCTTTGCTGCCGAGGTTTCAAGTATAACAAAGACTGATGGTTGTGTTCTGCCTTCTTACCGGTCTCTTTGCTCTGGCTTTATGTGCCAGGAGCAGACAAGCTGTTAAAATGTCAGACATGACTGAGGGGATATGGCACAGCTACTGCAGGCTGGCTTTTGATAGCAGCCTAGGAAAATTTGGGATCTAGTGTGTCCTGCTGGATGGTGGCGGAGAGGGCTTGTTGTAACTTGTGTAATATCAGCTAAATGCAGCTCATGAGATCACTAAGACTGAATTATTCTCATGATGATGGGTAAATATTGATGTTTGTAAAATATAGAAACTTGTGGGTGTTGATATTTATAAAACTTAGTAAGCTGCTAGGAAAATATTTTAATCTCTTTATTGTTGAACGCTTCATAAATAATAAAATATTACCATAGTACCCCTCTTCAAAGAATCTAAAATAGTGAAGAAATTTTCTGTACAGAGCCTGAATCTCTATGTGGTGTTGGTGAAAGCTGTGCAGCTGCTTTAACTTCCATGAACCAGAGTCTTCCATCTCTGTGACTCTTCCTGTGGCCCAGACAGTGTGCTTCAGTGAACGTAAAGGTGTGGGACCACTGCTGCCATATGTGATCAGCATTTGTACCACCCTCTGTGTTTAGAGCTGTTCCCTGCCTGCTTCAGCACAGCCGTGTAACACATTTGTAATGTAGCTTCGCATAATTCACAATAAGAGAAAATTCTTGTATGCGGATCAGGGATACAGTTTTGTGCACGGACACCTGGAAGTTGGGGAGAAGTAAATGGAAATGCATGGATCAAGCTCGCAAACGAAAGGCTAGCTTTTAAGCTCATGTACACCCCTCAGCTAAAGTACTTGGAATGGAGTAATCCTGGGAAATAGATATGTTTTATTTTTGAGCTGTAGCATATTCTCTGCAGCTTTTTCTGAATTTAAAGAATGTCCATTTCTACACAAAATTCTGTGTAGCGGGGATAAAATCATATTATCAGTGGAATTGAATACTAGAGAAAAGCTATCCTTTGGTCAAACAAAGTAAGGTTCTAATGTTTTTTGGTTTTAGAGAGAAAAGAGAATGTTTTTACATTTTCCTGTAAGAAGTTTGTGCCCTTCTATTTTTCTTCTCAAGGTAGCTTGTTCACATGTGAAAATTTCAGGTATGCATTTAGTCCTGAGCAGAACAAATTACCTATGCTTGTAGAGAAAAATATGAGGCTCAGCACGTTATTTGGTCATGTGCATTTTTCTTCATCATCAGAGTGTGAATTTAAAATTTATTTTCCTTAACTGAGAATTGAAATCTGGAAAAATTTTTGTAGTACAAGTTTCATTCTATGTGATTCAAGGCTTTCTCTGCTTTGAATAGTCTACTATAAAAATTTATGTGACTTGAGGGATGAAGCAGAAAAATTGATCAACAGTTTCATAAATATTATTTTAAGGTGTTTTTTGAAAACATTTTGTGTTAAAGCTTCTAATGAGAAACTACTGCAATATGTCTGATACAGTGCTGTACTAATGTTCACATTTTGTGAAAGTAGGTTTGACAAAGTGAATTTCTCTGTCCTCTCTTTTTTCTTTCCTGCTCTATTCCCCCCTCTTTGCTCCTCTGTGATAGTTGAGAAGTCAGGGGAAATGAGTAATTGGAAAGGCTTTAGAGGATCAAACTAGCAAACTAAGAGCTGGTTTTGATGTAAGGTACAACCTTCAGCACGGGTAGTTAAAGCAGAGCAATCCTGGGAAACACTTGGAGAAAAACATTTCAGAATTGCAATTCCTTCTGTGCTTGTTTCGTTTGAGGTTGGCTAAATTAAAATACTGTTGGGAATAAATTATGGAGCCTCTGCTACCAGCAAAAGTCTTTGCGAGAGCTGCTTTTATTATCTGCGGTGACAGAAACCGATTGGTGTTTATGTCTCCTTTTCCTAGGATTCGGAGTTTACATAAGAAATTCAGATGTATAATGGTTTATCCCTCCCCCCACACTCTCTCTTGTTTGAACTGGTGGTTGGAACACTAGCTGTGTTTTGGGAGATTTTTGGGGATCGAGCAAGGACGGAGAGCATCAATAAAAAGCACAAGTTTTATCCAGAGTTTGGAGTTTTTCAAACAGTATAAGCTTATGAAACTCAAACACAGATAAAACTTAATCTTCCCTGTGTTTATGAGTATTTAAAATTGGTTAACTCCACAGCATATATTTAAGTAATATGAAAAGATAAAATCCCTCCTAGAGAGCAGAGCTAACATCCTAATGAATGTCTAATATCCTGGGTGGTGTTCAGCATATCACCATAATTATTAAACAGACAGAAATGGATGTCTTAAAACCCACCGTGTGTGCCCCATGCTTCACCAGATCTCACAGGCCTGTCTTGTAAGTGCTAATTAAAACGATATTGCAATAAAGAGAAACATTGCAATAAGGAGAAACATTGCAATAAAGGGAGGTGATTCAGTGCTAGCAAGTACCTGCTATTGTTACTGCTTGTTTATGATGGAGAGATTTAATCATGATCTAAAGTAGTGTCTGTGCTATGGAGCACACCCAGGAGGAGCTGTGCAGGCCTTTGGACACCACGAGGAGCAGCTCACTTGATACCAACATGTGCTTTTCTTGAAAAGGGGTATGATTTACCTTGAGTCCAGAGATGTTTTCTGACCAAGTTGCTGCATGACGATTGCATGTCAGTACTGATACAGATTGAAATCTGAGGTGCTGCCTGTATGAAATCAATTGTGTTCTCTAGCACTCGGCATTTCAGATCAGCATGTCTTTGAGATGGTTTTCCCTGGTAGGCAGACAAGGAGTGAACTGCCTATGTGACATCTTAGACACAAGTGACAGAAGTCATCCAGTTTTGTCTTGCATTAATTAAAAGAAAAAACAAACCTGCACTGGAAAATATCACTGAAAAGAAGCATCACTTTTGTGGAGCTGTCAATGCCAAATAAATAGAACAAATCAGGTTCTTTGTTTCAGATTAATTTTTCATCAAAATAGTTTGGAAGTTGGCTCATGCTGCTGAAGCTTATATACATACTATCTGTACCCTCATCTAGAGTTCAGCTGTTCTTGCCATGTGTCTTTCTGAGCTTTGTAGATGTGCCTATGATTTCCTCATTAAAATAATCCTTTCTCTATTTATAATAGGCATAAAAGTACCCCAAAGTTCTTATGAGAATATGTAATACATACATACATATATATATATATATACACACATACGTACATACATATATATATATATATGTGTGTGTGTGGATGAAAATGGCCTGTTACAAGGGACTGTAGAAGATGGAGGAGCTTTTTATTCCTGATCCTAAAGAAGGAAGACAGATACAGTGCTGGATGAAATAAGTGGGTGGTCTCTGCATATTCACATTTTGTAAATAGACACTTGAGATTATGACAGTATCAGAATTGATGGAAATTAATATTCCCAGTTCAAAACATCTTTCTTAAATAGCAGAGTCTTATGTTGTGTTAATAAACGTGTGGGCTGGCTGTTCAGTAGTTACCAAGGTGTATACTTAGAAAAAAACTATGGAAACATGAGAAAGGTAGAAGAATTTTCCAAGTCTTGCTCACCACGAGTTGGGTGATGTTAAGTGATCACATGTAATAGGTTAAACATCAGCCACAGCAATAGTGAACTTAAATGTCTGCCATAAACAGGGTTTCTGTGCCACAAATAGTGATGCTAAAAATATGGTCACAGTTCAGTCACAAAAACTTCAAAATCAGAATGCAAGAAAATGCGTCTTGAATCAAGCAAATAATCAAGCGGTGGCACCAAATGTGTACTTCAGGATTTGGGTTGATTTTAGTACTGAGAGTTCTGCCTTTCTACTTCTGAAATGAAAGTTCTTGTGCAATCTCTCCAACAACACCAGCCGTGCTGTTCAGATATTTCTGCTAGTGACAATTTTTTTCCCCGAGTATTATTCCCCTTAATAAATCCTTCCCAAGAGAACAGGTAAGATACTGGCTCATGGAAGGATACCAGTCATTTTCAGGGAACAAAGGCCAACTAAGATAAGTAAGAATTTTTATTCAGTATATTCAGAAATTATCTTGGTAAATATGCTAGATCTTCTTGTAGTAGCCACTGTGATTGATTAAATAAACCAAAGACCAATCTCTTTTCCAGTAATAAGTGAGGAGGTAACATTTCTGCTTGCAGATTCTTTATCCTGTGAGCAGTAGTGATTGAATAGTTAACGTAGATGGTGGGTTTTGTTTGTTTTTCTTCTAAAGGGTTAAGTGGTTTAATGTTTGGCTTTTCTTTACAGGGCTACATTTTGCTTCTTAACTGAAAAATTGTGCTTTTAAGAAATATGGATGCCTGGGTCCTTGATTTAGTTTCAAAGCTCTGTCCTCATTTTGAAAACCTATTTACTACCTTTAATACTTTTCCACAAATACTAATTTTTAAAGGGCAGTTCTATATTTAAAATACTTACATAAAAATTATAGCAGTGTTTTACATGTAAGCAGTACAAACAATTTGTTACTAAATGCAAACGGAACCTGAAATATTTGCTTCTTCAGCTGTGTAATGGGTTTGCACGCTGAGGTTTTGGTAGTGGGTGGGCTTTAGAGGTGGCGTTCCCCTGGAGGATCAGGGATGAAGTCAAGCCTGGGAAGAAGGGAGGGGTGGGGGGAAGGTGCTTTTAAGATTTGGTTTTATTTCTCATTATCCTACTCTAGCTTGATTGGTAACAAATTAAACACACCCAGGCTGCCATTACTAGTTAACAAAAGCTCAGCATTACAGTCAGCTGTTCTTAACAAACCTACAGTTGGCTTTTTCCAACAGATTGTATCATTCAGTGTACATAGGGAACACCTTAATCACTTTTAGCTGCAAATTTTTAATAGCTTTTTAGCTAACTGAGAGAGAGAGAGGGAGAAGAGAAGTTAATGAAGCGAGGTTGTGAACGAAGTGTGGAATGATAGTGTGGTATAAATTCTGGCTGCCTCGTACTATAGTGAAGTGGACTGAAATCAAAGACAAAACAATTAAGTATCTGTGGGCAATGTCTAGTTTGTAGTCTGCTTTCCATAGGAGACTTTGAGAGCCAAGGAAACTGAGAGTGTTATTTACTGTGTGGAATGGAAGTGCTGGTATTGTTAGGCAAAATGCCAATAAAGTATTCTTTTTCCACCTAAAACGTATGGCTTCTGAAGCGGGCTTCTGCTATAGCTGCTTCCATGCTATTTCTGTTGCCCATTTTTGCACATCCTTTTGTGGGGCAGGGGTTCTGCTAAAGGAACGGACTACTGACAAGCACAACTTAAATGAGACATACTTAAATTTTTAGGCTGCCGTGCAGAGGAACTAGCCAGTATAAATTCTCTGTAGTTACTTGCTTTTTCTTTGCTGTACTGCTTCTGATACTGTGTTCTCTGCTGTGGATGAAGGCGCTCACCTCTTCGTAGTGTAATGGCTGAGTAGGTATAGAATGTGCAGCAGTGGCAGATTCAAAGAGCATTTTCTGTAAAACAGTGTAATAAAATATTTACAGGATTTGATGTAATGAGCTAGGCAATTATGTGTGAATTGTACTGTCTTCAGTTGGTTAGAACAGGCAGCCTGTATGCATTTACAGGATCTCCTTCAGCGCAGTTTCCAAACCATGTTTTATGAAGCGAGAATATTGTTACCTTCTCTGTAAGGTTTCATTCCATCGCATCACAATGAAGCACAGAAATATTTACAGTTCAGCTTTGGAAAAAAAGGAGGTTAAGAATTCTATTAAGACATATAAATGAGCTTTTATAAGGATGTGTGCATTTTGAACCTGCCAGAGATGCAAGAACAAGCTTTTCATATTGGAAGGTTAGGCAATTTCATGTTATTCACGTGTCTTTCACCTTTCAATGCTTTTGGTGTGAAACTGCGTGAGCCTCTCACCTTCCCTGCTTAGCTGACCATCTTTCTGGAAAGCCTATGCTGCCTGGCTGTTATTTAAAGCTTTGACCACTTTTTTCTTGCGGCTTCAGTGCTTGTATTATAAATGTGTGCCAAGTACCAGCTAGTGTAGCATTTATTGTCCAATGAACTGGCCAGTTTTCTAAGGTCGGGATGAGGATTTCTGTTCACAGATGTGACAAACCTGATTCTATTCTAGCAAATTACTCCGTTTATTAGGCAAAGGGGTGCAATTCTGGACCAATAGATGATAATCTGCTTCCTATTTTGTATGGGAAAATGAGAGAGAATTTGGTTCCACCCTGTATGTCCTGAGAGAGTGGTCTAACAGTGCAAAAAGCAATTAACTAGTTCTGCTACAAATTTATTTTTGGCTATGCAATAATACTACGTCCATTCATTTAGATGTACTTTCTGAACTAAGGAGAGGAAGGACCATAAATGTTAGAACTGAGACTGCTGGTTCTGATACGGACTACTAATGTAAAATTGCCCAAATACTTTAACGTCCAAACTGCTCAGTTCCAAAAGAAAATTGATTCATCTTTCATCAGTTTTGTCTGTATTGCTTTTAGTCTAACAGTGTAATCTTCTCAATGCAGATGGTAAAATGCTTTGATCTTCCTGTTAGCCACTTGGCATTGCTTTCTGAAGTTAAAATCATCTGCCTTATTTGAAGAAATTATTGGAACCACTGAATGCAGCTTCTTTTTGTGCAGAAGAATTTTACCTGAATGAAGAGTCTGCATTCTCTCTCTCTGACTGTTTTGGATTGTGTAGAAGAGATGCATATGCAAGTATGTTTATTAAGAATATCGTGTCTAGCCTTATTTATAAATGAAAGAGGGAAATGGCCTATCTACAACTCCTATCAATCCACAAACCTGAGATATGCTGTCATATTTTTCACTCTTCTAGAATGATCTATTGAAGCATGTGCAATAGTACTGCAGGAACATCTTAACTGGAGTTTGATCCCTTTGACTCTTAGACTTACCATTGCACATTGATGTCTTTCTCTTCTGTGGCCTCACTTAATGGGAACGAAGCTGTGAAGCACTAGTCTGTGGGAATATGTATTAGGGAAGTACTGGCCCTAATTTATGGTCTTCAAATGCGTATTTGTAGAGCAGTCTGATTAGCTCAAAACTTGAGTGTCTTTGATTTGCAATGTATGCATGTACAATTAAAAAGTGGGGAGCGGGGGCTGATGACAGACTACTGTTGCATAATCATTTACCTGAAAAAAAGAAGGTAAATTTGTCTGAGGAACCATAAAAATTGGATCTACTGACATCTCCTGCTGGCCAATTTGAAATCCCCAGCATGCTTGAAAGAGTTGGCGAATGCTCCAAAAATAATGAGAAGTGTTTATAGAAATTTACTCCAGCTTTGATCCATGCTCTGGAAGAACTGTGCACACCTTCAAGAAAATGTATTCATTTCTTTTGAAGTCTCATTGATTTTTTAAATGAGAACCTGGAAAGTGGTGGAGAAGCAAAACTTCATAAAAGCAAGGAATGACTAAATAGCGTTACTAACTTTAGACAATGAGGAGGTACAGGCTGAAGGGAATTTGCTTTTTACTGCCTGTGGTTTTTTGTCTCAAACGATCTTATGTCTGTAACATATGCAAAGCATTAGCAGTGATGAGCAGATTCTTAAACCCCAAAGAGGGGCAAGAAATTATAAGTGGAGTGACAAGATTTGCAGAATAGCCAAGTGATTTAGGGACCCTGCTGGTTTCTAAGGCCTTTTGTAGTAAAGCAGAAAACAGGCAATAGCCTTTAGGCATCATTAACTTTGACTTGCTTTTATATATACTGCAAAGAGATAAACTCAATTTTTTTTTCATTTTACACTAGGAGGCATGGCACATCTATTTCTCTCTAAATTCAATAGAAATGTGAATATAATTAAAATAACCGTTAAAAAAAAGTTAAACTGTTCTGTGACAGCAAATGTGCTATGTGCTGTGAATTGTTGAGTCTAATGGAAGCCCTTTAATATTTTCTTTTACTTTGTTTTTAAATCATGACAGAGTTTCTATGTAGTCCAACAGACAATACCTAAAAATCCATCAAATTCTGGTTTGCCCCTCTGTGGGTTAATAGCTTAGCTGTTGGTACATAGCATCCCATGAAAAACAAGGTTGTTTATCATGTTGGCATAGGCTAGATATTCCTACTTAAATGCAGTCTTAAGAAGTATATGCGAAAGCAGCGACACCTGCTTTTGGTCACTGGCAAAAAATACTGTGTTTTTCTGCCATGTGGTGTGGTTGCAGGAGGCAGCAAGCAGTGTAGTCAGTCACTGGATTACAGACTATTCACAAAGTGAATTCATTCATCATCTTGTCTCTAGTCCATTAAGCGGAATTCACCTGAAGTTTCACTCCTTTTGATCATTACTTTTTCTGCATAATCAGGTATAACCTTTCATTCAAATAATGGCACAAAGAGATCAAGTAGACACAACAGTACCTGAGGACTGATGCGTATGTTGCATGATTCGAGCTCTAAAAGTGCTGATTAGTAATCACAAAGTTTGTGATTACTAACATTGATATCGCCATACATCTTTTTTAATAGTCGTGTTATTGAAAGCATTAATTGAATTACATCCTGAGAATACTTGTGACATTTGACTGCTTATTTGTCAGTCTGCTTCTAGTAGGCAGGGTGTGTTTTGCTTGATATGTTGTATGAAGCTTTTGCAAATCTTTGTGCATAACTGCACTGTGGGCCTATCTCAGGTTTGACGTGCTCTAAATATTTTCTTCTGGTCCAGTGCAGAGGGGCAGCAGATCTACCAGCTCTCCCAAAGCAGTGAGACATCCACTCCATTCAGCTCTAAATGTGCCTCTTCTGACTAGAGTGGGTTCAAGACCTTTCCTTGGGCTGAATGTGTCTATAAGAATGCAGTGACATCACAGCTGAAAGTGGTGTTCTCATACAGTTAATAGTGCTACTAATAGTTGTGACTTCAGGCAAGCACAGACAAACACAACTGTTTCTCATCATTATGTTCTGAGAATTTTTTCTCAGTATTAGATTTTTTTCCTGGTACCTTATTATAATGTTGTCCATGTTTTTTACAGATTTCTTTTCTATTGGCTAATTGCAACTAGTGTTACCTTATTTAAAATCTTGAAATTCCCCATTGTGATCAACTTCCTCATAATTTTTGATCTGCATTTATGAGAAGGTACAGTTATGCCACTGCAGTCCTACTCCTCATTTATTTTAATGTTCATCATTCTGTCATTTTTTCCTGTTAGAGTATGCCATCTTAGCTCACATAAAGCTTTTTTTCTTGGGCAGAGTGTGGAGCCAAGCTCTCTGAATTGATCTCTCTCAAAAGATAAAATTGAATGCTTTTCTGAGTTAGTGTCTTTGAAGTGTAACTTAGAGAATAGTAAGTTACACTGTGGAGTCATAGGGATTTGTTTGTTTGGTGGGGGAATCTGTTTTGTGTTGTTAAAATGAAGTGGCTAATGACATCCTGAGGTCTGTCTGTGCTGCTGACAAACAAGTGTGAGTGTAAACATAACCTGGCTCAGGTTTCAAGTACAGCTTGGCATAGCAGTTTCAGGTTCTCTGTGTAGGGGCAAATTTCCACCCAAGTCATGGCTAAGAAACTTAGTGGCTGTAGCAAATTCCGTGCTGTTGCAATTCACCTGCAGCTGCCATGTTAGGAACTAGACATCTGCAAAAGTCACCCGGGCAAGATCTTGCCACCCTTTCTGGGTTCTGCTGAAGCTTAGATGGAGTTCATGCTTTTTTTGGCTGCAATTTTTGTTTCTCCTGACAAATCAGGTGACTTAGAACCGCAGCATATTATCCTCATGGAATTTTAATCAAATGAGCAAAAATTTTCCCAATATGGATGAGTAATAAGAGTATGTTTGCAAAGAATAAAAATGTCTGTCTGGGACAAAGCTAAGAAAGCATATTTACAGAATCTCCAGGTCTGTGTGTGTCTGAAGCTTGTGGGGAAGGACAGGGTTATTTGTAGGCATGGCAAACTGAATGTGTCCCAACTCTTCAACTTGTAAGGATTTGGTGCCATGAGGATATAAGTGCACCACTGGATGGATTGTTTCCAGGGGTTTTTATCTGCTCTTTCAAAACCCATGCATTTATTAACATGCTTTGTTAGAACAAATAAGCAAACATTACTTTAACAGTGAGCAGAACCTGCCATGCAAAATAAGTGTGAATACTTCCCTGCTGGAAAGATAATTCTCCAATTAGCCTCCAACCATTCGGTGATTGAAAATTTGTGGATGCAAATAATTTTCAGATTATTTAAGTCACTTAAGAGTAAAATAAAGGATTCCTGTGGAGCTGGTAGGACTTATTTGTAGCTGGGGTGCTTCTGACTCCAGATCACATCTGGCAGGAGGAAAATGTATTCATTCTCTTTATTATCTTACAGTGTGTGCCAGGCTGATGAAAGAAACACACATAGAGGTAATTCTTTCCAGTACTGAAATGTGCATGTTTTATTGGAAGAAGAGAGGGATGGGGAAATAATACAATGGCCTCTTATATTTTCCATTCTTCTTTTCCTCTACAGATGGTGGCAATGTCTGTCATTTGGGTCTTTCTTGCCTTTTAGATCAGGAAATGTGCTCCTTTGTCTCCCTCTCATGGAGAAGGCACCTGTAATATCCCACAGCCTGCTCAAGCAGTAGGAGCTTCTTTACTTCTTTAACTTTGAAGCTTGGGATTAGTTTTTGCAAAATCTCCTGACTCTTGAGTTAGTGTTTAGTGGCTTACAGAACAATGACACTTTCTTCCTGTCACTTAGTGTCTGCTTTACTGTACAAAGTGTTGAGGTTCTTGGCAGCCTAGGTTTCAAGTGGCTGTTAAATCCATTGCAGCTCGAATTTCAGTTGTTTGTCATCAACACGGAAGCCAGCTGGATTTGCCAGTGGGGTCTCATTCCAGATTAGGATCACCTTGCATGTCAGTCCTGGGCACAGGATACTTGGCCTGCCAAAATCCTGGTTGCCTGAGGTAAGAACAGCCCCAGGAAGATAGCTGGTGTAGGATGGAAAGTGTGTTGAGCTGTGGTTTACCCCATGCTAGGTTAGGTGGGGCACTTCACTGCATGGCTGAGGAAGAAGGTTAAAGCAAAGATTTAAAGCACGGTTTCCCTGTGTCCCCATCCTGCTAAGGTCTGCGACACTGGGATGGAGTTTTCAGCCAGAGCTTGTTGTTTGCCTGAAGAGGGGGTGTGCACAGAGAAGAATCACCTCAGCTACAGGAGTGGAGAGGCAGAACTCACAACAGGATGTGTCTGAGATAGCCTGTTCAGTGGCCTTCGGCACCGTACTCCAAGTCCGAAGGGAAAGCGCAGAGGGCAAAGCTCGAGCAGTGGCCATGGCCATCCCAGAAGATCCGGGTGTGGACACAGGCACTTCTGCATTCCTGTGCACTGGATTTCCTTGGGGTTTTTTCCAGCCTAACACCCTATTGGACCAAGGGACTTTTTTAATGCTCGATAGAGTTTAAGCCTGGAATTATATATAATTTGGTTAGGAAGAACATTTCAGCCAATCTCTATGCATTCGTCTTCAGTGCCCATGTCATCCCTCACCTGCATGTTAGACTTGATGAGTAGAGTGTTTACCTTGTATTTTTATGGTGAAGGATGTCTTACCTTACAGCTTTGCTGATAACTTCTTTGTGCTCAGTTTGAGGGCTTGTAACATAGGTACTCAATTTTCAAAATATTCTGTGATCATTGTCTCTCGCCTATTACTATCAAGCAAAAGTGATTATGCCTATCCTAAAAGTTGGCAAAAGCAAGTGTTGCTCAATATAAGCATTATGAGTGGTGTTACTGTAAGAAGGCTGCTAACCAAATATATCTTTTCTGAGAAAAAAATTCCCCCTACTCTATTGCTTGTAGATTCCTAATTGCTTTTATATAATAAAACATTAAAAGAAATTTGATGTAGTAAAACCAGATGTAGCCTTATTAAATTAGAAGACTTGAACATTCATTATAATTATATTGAAATTGTTTTTATGATCTTAAAACAACCGTGTATGTGATTGAGAGATGGATGTTTGCAATATTAGATAATGGCAATATTAGATCAAAGCTGTTTGTGTCTTTCAATTACCCTGTGCAGTATTGCTGAATTTTCAATTACCTTAGGAGCACATTAGTAGAGCTGAGTGTGCTGCCTCTTCAGTGCACCACCTGCTCCTGTAGTTTCATGTAATCTGCAGTGCAAGAGAGCCGTGTTGCTCAAAAGGAGTAGAACTGACATCTTTTAACTGAGTAAGAATCAGTTTCCAGTTGCATGGTAGTTTTCAGGAAAGGCAGCTTGTAAAACCATCGATCCTGTTTCCTGACAGGTTCAGATACAGTTATTTGCTCCTACCTAGTTATGAAGAAGTGTACAGAGCTCCTTCTCATGGTGTCACACTCTGACTTTGCTTCATTAATTTGCAGGATCTTGTTCATCTTCTCAAGTGAGAGAAGGAACAAGCCCACTTTGGAACTTCTTGCACAACAAGGGATATTGTTCTGGTGTAAGGTTAATACCTTAAAATTGCTTGCATTATGTTCTGCTTTAGTGAAGATTTCTTGTTTCTCTGTGTGCTGTCCTCAGCTGATAGAGTGAAAAGTCTACGTTTTCTTCAGCTCTTTTTTTTTTTTTAAACTTTCTGCCAGAGATGTCGATATGTTCTAGCTTTCATTCACTATAATGAATGATATAATATGGCTCCAAGCAGAAGGAATCCATTTTCATCCAGACCACCTTTCTTTTAATCTCACCACAGTGTGCGGCCTGAAGACTATAGCTAGATGAAAGTTTCATGTTACATGCTTCATAAAAGCAGCAAAAATACTTTAAGCCTCTAAATTCCGTAGTAAATATGAGGCAAAGGGTTTTCTCTGGCCTTTTGTATGTTCTCTGTGAGAAACTTCTAAGCTGCTTCCAGGTAATGTTTGGCTTCTTTGTAGATACGCTTGTTTTGAGTCTCTTTCGAAATCTATTAAGAATAAGAGCTAGAGGAAATTTTCAAGGGTGATTTGTTTTTTGTAATGTCCCCATGAGAATTCGTTTCAGCAGTGATTTTGTTTATTTAGTGAAAATCAAATATAACCTCTATCTCCAGAATTATAAAATTCCTAATCTAGAAAGCTTCAAATCTTTGTACAAGAGTGCCTTAAAGACTCTCTATTCTGTCTTGCAATGGGAGTAGGTTCTACCCTTGATCTCATCACACCAGTGGGGCTTCCAGAATCAAGTTCCACTGAAGAGGGCTTGTAATTGTAAAAGGCTGTATGTTTTTACACCTTTTTGTCTCTTAAAATGTGTTGGTTCTGTGTTGATTATGCCAGATATGTCACCTAAACATTTTTCTGTGGTCACTGTAAGATAGATCGAGTTACTCTTGAATTTGTTGTGTTTAGATGTAATGGTAAGGGTTGCAAATTATAGATCTTGGAATGTATGAAATAAGTTACAAGAAAGAGTATTTCCCAGAAGTTATTTCACGTAAAATAGAAATATGCCTAGAGGAGTTCATTAATTTAGTCCTTCTTTGGAATCAGTGACTGCAATCATTAGGAAAACGATGCTGAAGTTCTATTTGCCAGTTCTTGTGAAATAGAGCAAAAAAGATTAGAACTGAAATGGAGAATGCAGCACTAATGTATATGCTGTATTTTGGAAAAACAAACAGGAAATAGTCATTTCAAAGTAGTTATAAAGTAATTATCTATTCTCATAACTGGAAAAACTGTCAGCCTTTTAATGAGAAGAATGAATACAAAGCTGAAGTTTTAAGCAGTTTATAAGGATGTCATTTCAGTGTTTCCCACCTTAAGCAGTGTAAATTACTGCTGAAAGTCAGATGAGTATTTGACCTATGTAGAGATAAAAATAATCCAAACCAGCTCAAGCTCTATATTCTACTAGTGAAATAGAGCAAAAAGGATTAAAATTGAAACAAAGAATGCAGCTCTAATGTATTTGCTGAACAAAAATTTTAGAAGATCAAGCAGGAAATAATTAGATTTGAGTTTAGGCTCTTACTAGAGCTGATTAAAAATAAACCAATCCATTTGCCTGTGGTATGATCCATGAATTCCTTGCTGCTTTTGTGAATCAATAAAATTTCACACTCTAAATATAGTTAGAAACACTGCTGAAGTGACACCTTTCTGCTAACACAAGTGATTTGATGTCTGTACGTGTGTGCCCCCACAGGTACACACATACACACAAATCTCTGTTGACCTGCCAGAAATTCAGCCCAGCTCTGGCATTGCAGTGTGTCCGTATGTTGCCTAACCCTTCCTTTGAGGACACTTGCTGCACTTCAGTGATTTTAGAATTAGTGTGGAGGTGACTCGTCACCCTTTGTCAGTTTGGGGAAATTCAGCCCGTATCATAGCGTAGCTTCCAGAAGTTCCCCTGGGAGCAGTTTGTGTTACTTTGAAGTCACCGAGTCTGGGAATTAAAGAGTCCAGCAAAGCGTATAGGGCGGTTGGCTTACAAAAAACCTGATCCCAAATGTGGTACAAGCTGCTGTTGCTGGTCTGAAAAGGGGAAATGAGCCTGTTGTAACAGCAAACCATGGCTGGATTGCCAGTGGTTTAAAAACACGTTTTGTGAATGTGCACATCTTGTAGATGTGCCTATTTCACAAAAATCATGTGACTCCTAACTTGTTAAACCCTCTTTTCAAAAGTAACGTGAAATTTTGATTTTTTTAATGTGTTAGTTTAGAAGACTTTTATGATTATTATTATGCATAATGTTATAAAATATTAATTGGTCTTGCCATTTCTATGTAGGCTTTCAAAGAGACAAATGTTAAGAAAAAATACATTTCATTTTAGAAGTACTTGCTGTAAATCACATGTGATATAGAGTATAATATAGTTTTAGGGGCTCATGGATCATCTATATCCCAATTAACGCATTCTTATGAGATTCTTTGTGCTTACTACCTTATAAATATTTCATTAGTTTTTTTATTTTGCTCAGTTAAGGGTATGCAGCAAAGGCAGTTTAACTTCCTTGGAAATGTATCAGGGTTGGTATTGGAAGTAATCCAGATAGTATGATAGATGTTGAAGGTAATCTAGATGGCATGAGCAGAGAAAGGTGCTTTGAGTATCATCATATTCCTCTTGAGAGAATTCAGTGATGTAGAAGGTGTATATATCTTTAACATGTCCTAAACAGGTCACATAATTTTTGGAATTTAACTCTGGGGAGGTGTCTGCCAGGAAATTATTAGTAGGTGTGGAATGATTTGTAGGTACAGTTTTGGACTTCTCACTGATTTCTGGAACTTATATTTACACCAGATTCAGTGAGAGTTCCACATAGAAGATCCATAGAGAACCTATTCTATAAATAATGGTGGGACTGTAAGTTTCACATTCCCTGACAAAGCGAATAGCTTCTTCAGAGATACATACTTTATTTTTTTTTACCATAAATTCAGTGTCTAGGAAACTTAATGAGACCATATAGAAGGACATGGATTAGAAAGGTTTGTGATAAATGTTCAAGATGAAACAATATAGCTGAAAAGATGATGTAACAGGGAGATAACATAAGGCACTAGTATAAGTTCTAGTCTTTTAGAATTTATCTTATTGGCCATTCATGATGCTGCCTACATAGACTAAGTAGGCCCAGATAAGTTCAACCAGATTTTCTATAAATTTTGGGGTGTTTGTTGAAAGCTTTTTTGCATGTATGGAGACCTTTTTAAAGGAAAAAAAACCAAGGGTGGGGAGGTGGACAGGGGACAGCCATATTCTGTTCAACCAGAAGAATTGCAAAACACACCAAAAATCTATGCTTTGACGAGACTTGTTCTTTAATTTTCTAATTTTCCAAAAGGAGAAGTTGGAAAATAAAAGACTGCAGTCACATGAGCCAAATGCAATCATTCGAACCCCAGTAGGCTTGTCTGAAGCTGTTATGAACTGTCTCATTCTTATGTTTCCTTTAAGGATGTTCAAGTGAATTGTTTTGGCCTTTGAGAGAAAATTAGTTTTGGTTTTGATTGTAAATCATGAGATCTTTGCCTCCTCATGATTAATGAGATAAACTGCTTGAATGACTGCTTAATTTAGTGATCTGAGATTTGGAGAACTGCTTTGAGAGTATTGGTGAGTAAATTTGTTCACAGTATGAGAGGCATTTAAAATAACAGCAGTAGCTTGAGAAAGACTGCTCTCCACTTAAAGGATGTAACATTGTTAATGAAAGGCAGTTGTGTGTGGAGAAACTAGAGCTGTACTGTCACTCTGCTTAATTTAGAGCAGCCACTTATTACTCAGGTTGATTGCCATTAAAAGCCAATTTTGCTGTTGCAATCAGTGTTGATCCTCATATTTTATCGATTTTTCAATCTCTGAAGGCTACAGGAAGGGAAGCCAGAAAGTTCTGCCATGCCATGTGAGAAGCTATTTCCAGATACAGGTCTTTGGATGGTCCGAGTGGACTCTGATTTGCACATGTTTGGTTCTCTTGCCAGTTTGTGGGTTACCCAGTAACCAGGCTGAGCAAATCTCCAGGGATGCAAATGGGGAACAGCACCATCACTGCTTTATCATCTTGCCTCTCTTCTGCTTCTTGAGTTTTGTACAGCTGGGTGGGTTAATTTCTTACTTTTCGCATCTTCTGTCTTTTTCTTTGGCTGAATTGCCCTTAGTCAACTATCCTTATATTCCACACGTCTTTTAAAATTGTATATTCATTTGAGGTTGAAAGTGGTCTTTCGGAGCAGCCAACAGACCAGTTGTTTCACTGAGCTGTTGTGCATTCCTGCCTAATCTCAGCAGAAATGTACATCTGTGCAGGATTGTGGGTCTCAAGAGCTGCAATATCTTTCTATCATGGTCAGCTTTTACCTCTTCCTGGCGTGTTTTTGGAGGTTGCCCAGGGATATTGAGTGCCGTGGCTCTGGACTTCTACACTTGGTTTCAAACAGTCTTACGCATGGTCTGATCGGTCTGGCAGGGGTAAAGAAACAGATTTAAAGGTTGTGCTTGTATGAATTGCCCTGAGTTTTATCTCACGGAAGTTTTCTCAGCTGTATATTGGTCAATGCTCAATATCAATAGCTTTATACTGGGTTTAATAAGAGATTTAAGGAAAAATGCTGCAAATTCTTTGTTTCTTTTGTTTGGACAAAACTGTAAATAAGCAGCTTGCAGCTTAATGTTGCTCAGTGAGGTCTATTCAAGCAGATTTTCTGCCCGTCATGTTGACCCAACGAATGCTATTATACAGTATTTGTTATTATTTGGTTGGTTTATTCCTGATTTATTAGATATGCAATATCTAATATGCATATCTACTATCTATGTAATAGTATATAAATGTTCTCATAGTATGTAGAGGTTAAATAAAAACAGCTAACCCAAACCAGTGGTTTCATTTGAGTTACCTGGTTTTGGTAGTGTCACATTTGACTCTGTCATAGAGTTGTCAAAAAATTCTGGGAACAGGAAAGCAGTAACTAAGTCTTTAAATATAACAGTCAAAATACTGCAGTCGTGAGAACTTCTTCCACATATCTTACTGGTATTTGCCTCTTCTACTTGTTCCCTCGTAAGTGGCTGTATCATCAGTTTTGTTTACATTTTAAAAGTAAGTGAAATGCGGTTGTCTCACTTTTCCTAATGCGTCTTTTGAATGTGAATGTTGTCTAATGACGTGTTTCTACTCTTCTAAGAGCTAGGTGAGTTAATTTGAAAAATTCACCATCAGCCCAGAGCAGTGAGTGCTTGTAATTGCCCACCTCGTGTGCAAGTTATGCCTTTATTTAATAGAAAAGTTTTAAAGCTCAGTGAGTTTAATTAAAGTGTATAGAAGAATAAAAGTGAGATTGAAAAGGCAGAAGAGGACGTAAAACAAACACAGAAGAAATACAGGCAACTGCTAAAACTGTGTTACGATTTTTCAGGAAAGCATTTCAGGTAAGTTCTTGAGCATCAGCACAGGACACACCTTAGCAACACACAGCTGTGTCCTGGGTCAGACACAAAGAGAGACAGGATCTAAAACAGGTTATCAAGCTGGAAACATTTGGAACCAAACCCTGAAGATGCAGGTTAAAGCTCAGACATAGAAGAAGAAGGATGTTCATTTGTACTGCAAATCTACATCTTCGCAGTGGGTAGATACTTCTTTGGGAAAATGGGCAACACCCTTGTTCTTGTGTGCTCTGGGGTCAGTCTTCTGTGGTCACTTGGGCGAACTGAAGTTTGTTCATATGATTTTATTTCTGTGTATATATTCTAAAGAAGATTCTTAACTGATATTACATGTAATCCAGTGATGACTTGCTGATATGGACAGAAAAGGCTAATGTAAAATTTATTAAGTGCAAAGAATTAATAATTGAAAGTTGTCATTCAGTATCTCAGTTTTCACTGTGTTATGGAGCTAAAGTTGTAGCAGTTAGAACTGCCAAGTCATCCAGTTTGTCTGTGAAATATTAATTTGAATGATGTGAAAATTTTCTGTGGTTTTAGTATGAATACTGAGATGTCAATTTGGCTCAAGTTCAAAATCCTATGATACATGCCTTATTCAGCTTGTGTTTGAGACTGAAAGCAGGAAGGAGCAAAGAAAAAGTAGTGAAGTAACAGAATTTAAAACAGATGAACACCAAACTGAAGGGAAAAAATTATGAATAAATAAAACTTTGATGGTTTTCAAAGATAATGAACAGTAGAGTCAGGAGAAAAACTATCACTTCACATAGCAAAACACTAAATCCAGACATATGTGTGGTTAAGTCTGTATTTAGACAATTAAATGCACTCTCTTTGTACACTTCATATATGAAAATCTGAGAATAGGTCCCATTAAAATCATCGGCGAGGTGTGGCATGGGCTCCAGATTGAGATGGTGCTACAGGCATGGCTTCTGCATCTGCTGCAATGTTATTCATTGCTCTTTGCTGCGAAGGATGGAGTCAGACAATTTTTTTAAACGTTTTATAAGGTAGAAACATGCTTCCATTTCTTTGTGCCAGTTTATTTCGTTGACCTTGTTTGTGTATTTTAAACTGGTAAAATATAATAGCTGGTGGAATCTGGCCATAGATGCTATTTTCGGTTAGATGGAATGCCATAGGAATTAATATAATGGGATATTTTAAATTTGTATTCAGATCTTTTTTTGTCTCTAAACAACTTGTACAGAGTTCTTTATGTTGTTTGTTGTGATAGCAGTGATGATTTATCATGATCTTTTAGTTTTTCTCCAGTGCTGTATAGTCATGAATAGCTGTGAAAGGATTTTATGTAATGATAATGAATTTCCTCAATTGCTTTAAGACATGGAGCTGAATAATATGTGCTGAAATAGCTTTATTTACTGACAAGTTATGTTTGAGACTTGTGAGGAAAAAAATTGAATGTCCCCTTGCCATAGATATGTAATTTTTAAAGGAGAATATTTCTTAGGCAGAAGGTTAGGTATTAGGCCAAAGCAGTCCGTATTGCTTCAAAATTCTTTCTTAAACCACGCAAGCATTTACCTTGTTCTAAATGCAAATATATCAATTATTGGACTCGTTTACCAGAGCACTGCAGAAATGGTTGATGTCAGTATTTGCTTGGGCATAGGCTACTCAGCCACTGTCATTTCTGTTCTTGGCTCTTGGTTTTGTTGCTGCTAATCCTCTGCTGAAAATCTCATAAATGTCATTGTGGGTAAAGCACTTTACCATTTCTTTCCAGTTACACGTGGTTAAGTCTTGATCTGAGGAGAGCTGAGTAACAACTGAAAGAGCTGGTTTATTAAAAAAAAAAAAAAAAAAAGATGATCTTCTCAAAGTCTTTGTTTCCTCAGTTTTCCATATATTTTTTAGCAATGCCACAGCACCAAGAACCACACAGAGGTTGTTGTCTACTTCTGAAGGGAACAGGTGCCTTTGGATGCAGCTCAGGTGTGGTTTAGCCTTGTTTGAGCTGATTACTGACATGGCCATAGATATCTTTGTCTCAAGCTGTTAGTGTGTTCTTTTCATCATGTCCTTCAGTTTTGTAATTTCGTCCATTTCCTCTTCCAGTTTCTTTTTTTTGCAGGGGTATTTAATTTTGTTGTCCTCAGTCTTTGTAGCATATTATTATTTGTTGGCATTGGTGAGACTCCCTTCAATTTTTTTATCACGTGTGAAATTGGTATCTGGTTTGTTTTACTGCATGAGATGCTTGAAATAATGAAGTTAGGTTTAAGTTATCTACAGTTCTTACCTAACCCTTCACATTTTTGTTCAACAGTGTAATAGACTCTTTGCCTGATAGCTTCTCTGCAGTGGTGAGGAAATTTATAGATAATGAGAAAACAGGAAGTCTGTTCCTTTCCATGGGTCTGCATGGTTTGAAGTAATGAATCATACAGCCTGAAAGATTTAATGTTTGATTCTTGATGTGCCTGCAATAGGGAACTCAAATATTCCTCCCAGATCCCTCACTAGGACTGATGCTGTTCTGTATTAGTCTGTAATTTTGCTGTTCTGTAAAGACCTGTCTGATTTCATCTTCTTTCTCTGTTTTGACACAAAGTGAGATTTGAAGGCTGCTCAGACAGTCTGTGGAGGTGAAGCATTCTCAGTATTGTACATCATGGCTTGCCAGGTGCTCAATGTTACACTAATTTACCGACTTTCCAAGGGGTTTATGCCTTCATAAAATGCAAGTTGTACAGTGAATTTTAGATGCTAATTTATTTGTCTTAATTGAGGACTAGGCTTTCTGCTGCAAGTGTTTATCTAAAGATAATGTATTTATGTCAACTATGTGGCAAATGGTGGATACATATTTTTGAACTTATATGCAAGCAGCACTGTTAATTATCAGCTATCACTGAACCGAGTCCTGAGCTCATGTTGTCTGCTGGTGTCAATTCAGGTGAGTGAATTCACATGATAAATAGTAATACGTATAATAGAAGCAGAAGAAACCTAACAGCACACTTGATGTGTCAAATAGAGCATTTTTATGGCCAAACAAGCATTTAATTTTTGTAATAACAGATGATTTGTGAAGCCGATGCTTCTTTGAAAGGAAGAGAGATGAGTAGAATTTTGACAAGCTGTATTTGCTCTCTGGCTACAAAAGCCATGTTTTGCTTTGTTGCTATTACAGTGCCAACAGGAGGGAAGAGATTACTGTCTTTTGTTAGAGCTGGTTGCAAATTGTACTCCTGTTATGCTCAGAAAAAGCCATTCCTCTAGAGCCTTAATGTTTCATTAAATTATACTGGGTTTTGATGGGGAGGAAGGACAATGGAGAACACTTTTTAAAAAGCTTTAAAAGGTCGTGTTTCAGCATTTATGAGAAGAAGTTTGTGTGTTCTGTGTTTCAAAAAGCAAAAAGTTGCCATTGAATTGAAATGCTTATTAGGGACTTGCAGTGGGTTTTTTTGGTTCTTGGTTTTTCTTGTTTTTTTTTTCCCCTTGAATATTGAGTTTTGTAGTTATCTTTAAGAACGAGTTTTGACACTTCTCAAAGGGGACAGGGTGGAAAAAAGATGACTTTCAAAGAGATCTGCAGAGTAATTTCTGTTAATTCACTTTATACAATTTAATGTATAACAAGGTTGCAGATAAGGTGTCACATTCTCATTTGATGCAAACAAGCATTCTCCAAGTTACAGATTCATTCTAAGCCTAAGGCTTGCAGAATTGGATACTTTTCCTGTTTTCTAAATACTTTTTGATCTTGACCGTGGGCATATTTCAGCAGCAATAAACAATTACTCAGTTTGATTTTGTTAACTTGTATGTTGGGGTATTTTAGTTCTTGCTTCTGAGCCACTGGGTTTCAATTTTACTTCCTCTGTTCAGTCTTCTGGGAGGGGTGGCACACTCTTAAAATCTCACTCAAAGCCAAACGGAATATTTGTGGAAATTATGTAATTTGTATTATGCCTCTGACCTTCTGATGGCATTTGTGGGTATAAAGAAGTCCTATCATTAGAGGACAAACCTGCTCCTCCTGTATAGAAGTGCTGCCTTCTGAATGATGCACAAGATTATGTAGCAAAGAGTCTGTTTATTTTCTTTTTAGAAACAATTATGAACTGAGAAAGCACTAGAAAAATAAGATTTATATACTGCAGGCTAAAATACTTACCTACATTTCATTTTTTTAATGTGGTTTTTTATGTGGGCAGATTTTCCCTGAATTTTGAGTTGGTGCAGACACAAATGGAGTATCTGCACAACACAGAACACCATTGCAAAGAAATACAGTAGAAATAGCTGATAAAATGGGCCCCAGTCTTATAAGGACAAAAACATAGCACTGTGCTGTAGGGAAGGAAAAGGTTATTTTTTTTCAGGGGAACCACGTTGCTTTACTTTAGTTTTCCTTTCTCGAAGGAGCGTGTGGAGTGACTAAGAAGATGAGAACTAATGTGGTACTAATGTGTTATTCGAGACACCCATGCAGGCACAGCAGCAAAGTCTTTTTGATATGGGAGAAGGCCCCTTTCCTCTGTCAGCGAGGTTTCCAGCTGGTCTCAGAAATTCCCACTCAAATGGAGGAGAAGGTGCAAGATTCAAGATGAGACTTGGAGGATCAGAGGAACAGACTTGCAGAAGCAGAAGGTCCTGTTGACTGTTTAATAGCACGAGTCCCTGTTTGTAGCTTGTTTGACACACAGGGCTGTGTAAAGCCCTTCCTTCAGTTCAGGAAGGCAGAAACATCGTCCATTCCCTGGAATTACTCACAGCAGCGTTCTACTGAGTTTCTGCTGTTGCCTTGAGCGAGAGCAAGTGTTGGCAGTGTTCCTCTCCAACTTTATTCCGCTCAGTTAGGGGCAAGTACTCTTGCAGAACTGGAAGCTCCACCTCTCAGTCACAAGCACTTATATGAGAATTTCATGCTTTGAAATTTAAGCAGTAGACAAAGTGCAAAATACAAAACACGTACACAGATACAAACAGTAGAAGTCAAAGATACATTAAAAGCTGACCTTACTATTCTTGTTACTCTTTGTATGTGCTCACTTTCAGTATAGGAAAGAAGATTGTTCTGGAAAAAGACTTTCATTTTTAAACTACTCTGTTTTAAACTCAAGACAGAGGTTACTGTTTTTATGGCGTAGAAAACAAATACATACAGACCCAAGTGCTAGGATAAGTAGTCCAAGGAGCATTAATCACCTAACCTTGGTCAACCTGATTTCCCTTAACACAGCAATTTTTTCTGAAGAGATCCACGACACCGGGTCAAAGTAATTAATTGTTTTTCCTGTTTTTAACTCCTGCTTCTGTTTGGAGAGGGTGTTCTAGTCCTAGTAACCAAAGTAGTAAGTATGGTGTAAGTGAAATGACTTGCAGATGGGTATGAGACTGATTGGAAAAACACTGTAGCATAGTTCTGAAGTTTGTTATCAAAACTAAAGTAGCACTAAAAATAGAGATCTAACCAGGCTCCAGTATTATCTGTTACATCTAATAGCAGGGCTGGATGGTGTGCTGTAGAAGAGAGGACTGCAATCCAAAAGGGTACAGACACCTTGGAGAAATGGTTGGAGAGAAATGAAGTGCAGTTGAACCAGGGACAAATGTAAAGTTGTGTGTCTCTCTTCAGACAGAGATTGGAGAGAAAGCTGGGCAACAGCTGTGTGGGAGCCTAGAACTTTAGAATGGTAATAACATCACAATAATGTCTGTCTGAAAAAAAAAGATAGACAAATGTTTATGGAAAATAACATGAGTATTGTTGAATTTCTTGCAGAAAAAGTGCATTTATTGTCTTCTGGCGCTTCTTTCCAGCTCTAATTTTTATGAATGTCTGAGTGAAATCCTTTCAGCTAACAGTTATTTGTGAATGCCCTATGGCACTGTGAGCAGGCCCACAGAAGAGAAGAAAACATACATTCCTAATTATGTTTTAACACCTATTACATTGCTGGAACAATGTCTGGGAAGATTTGCCATTTAGTAATATTAGTAGATTGCTAGTTTGTTGTTGTTGTTAGCGTGTACTTGAAAATACAAAAGTAATCACTTGAACAGGATGAATGTATAAACTTCCTACCTTTACTGAGATTGTTCTAATCAAATTTTTGAACCTTGCAGTGAGACCCAGGTTTGCATATTTCAGCCTTTCTTGGCATTTTCTCTTCGCTATTCACCTATGAAAGCTTTTATTTCAACATAGTGTAGCACTTCTTTTTGACCCAGATTTTTTTTTTTAAATTTGTATTTAAATGTGTTAGTGGAATGACAAGATTAAAAGCTTTGAATTGCTTTTAGTTCAGCAGTGCAGTAAAAGCACCAATGTCCTAGGAATCGCTTCAGAGATTAGAATAACAATGTTAGCTTGAAAAAATTCTTCAATTTTCCAAGTGGTTTTGAATCAACCTATCTGCTTTCGATAAAGCCACCCCTCACTGGCCCCTGTCAGATTGTCAGTGCTGATAGTGTGGAGCCAGATATCCCCCTGTATTGTGCTGCCCCTGTATCTCAATCCTCATCAGTATTGATCCTTTTTCTGGAGGAGGCACATCTCACAGACAACACCACTCCTGCTGTGTTTTGTGTTTCTAGCAGATATGTCTTGGATTACCCTGGCAGCACAGACTCCTCTCATTTGTCACCTGCACTGTGCCGTTCTTGCTCCCGGGTCACAACAGGCAAAATGTGACTGTGTTTGAGTCCCTGCTCTGCTGGCTCTTTTGCACACATTTGCTTTTCTGCTGCTTCAACATTGCTGTTTCAGAACTTTAGAGCCACTGGGGTGAGAGCTCTGAATCCCTGCAGCAACCATAGAAAAAGTAAACAGGAAAAACTGCAGAGCAGGGAAGCCGAACCTTTTCATGTCCTACCTCAAATTAACAGTAATTGTAGATGCATAGGTTCAAGGAATAAGCAGAGCTGCACAATAGTACTGGAAACAAAGAAGATAGCATGCACAGAATATTAATTAATCACCAACTTAAATAACTTTCATTGCTAGACTTTGTTTTGTTTTTTTTTTTTTTTTTTAATTGAATTACAGCTGCAAAACCCAAATAGATTCCCCCGTACTGCTAGAGGAGGGGGAAAATCTGCAAGAAGAAAGCAGGTGCTGGAAAGGGAGGGATTCTTGGTTACGCTTACTGTGCTTTAATATACTTAAGCTGAGTTTGTAACCATTATTTTTACCTGTGCATAAATTTGTTTTAAAAAAATGACAGGGAATTTTCCAGTCTCAGGAGAGAGATGGCCTTGTAGTGGTGCATGGTGTAAGAGTGGCAATGCCTCTGTGCTGGAAAGGTCAAGAGCACTGCAATATTTCAGGAGAGTATAAGCATTGTATCTGTGCAGGGGAGTAAGGCTGGAGCGGTTTTTTTGGAGGGAGATTTCCATGATGAAACCTGGTGGATGATATGTTGCCATTTGACTGAGGAAAATACTTTCATGTGAGATGTTTCATTTTTGTGCTGCAGCCTTTCCATCATGCTATTTATTTCAGGTGTCACTGGATGAATGGAATATCACACGTTGTGCTAGTGAACCAGTAGGATCCCAAATCTTATTTTTGGAGATTTGCTGGAGGAAGCCCTATACTTGCAGAGAGCTGCAATTCAGACATGCATGTCATCTGCCCATTTTCACTTCATTACTATTAAAAGCCAGTCTTTCTACTTGTCTGTTTGTTCATGTTTTTCAGAACAGTCTGCATTGAAATTCTTTGCTTTATCATTGACATCTCTGGCACTGGTTACTCTGCAAATATTTTCATTGCTCTTTGCACTGTGTTAATATTACACCTCCACAGAGCTGTGTGATGGCAAATACAGTAGTGGTAGTAGAAAAATGCAGTTTCATGGTCTCTTCCTATGGTGTTCCACACAAAGAGCAGTGCAATCTTTGGCTTAAGTTGTTTTGTAGTTGATTACCATCTTGTATTTATTTTCCACTTTTAAAAATATGCAGATTACATCGTGGTATTGAAGTACGTAACTGTAACATAGTAGTTCACTTCAAATTCAGATTCTGTACTGCTTCAGAATAATTTTTGGTGTGGCTGTTGATACAGGCAATTCCAAATACTATCCTGTAAAAATCATGAATTATTTATGTTAACATACAGCAATTACTTAGAATAAACCTTTCTTTTTTAATAACACTATGTAATATACTTATTGGTTTCTTCCCTCTAAACGTATTCTATAATATGCATTAGATTTGAATGAGGCTTGGGTTTTGCTGGTTTTCCCCTTAAAAATGTATTTAATCATTGGCTGTCTCAATATCCTCAGGTATCAGAATATTGCTGGACTAGCTCCTAAATTTCAAACATAAATGTAATATTGGATCTCAAGCTGCTTTGGTATGTGGGATGTGCACGTGGTGCTGCCTTTTGTTTGCTTCGTACACCAGAGGAAGCTTATGCCCACATTTAAGTTTTTGTGGGATTATAAGCACTTCATTTTGTAGCTAGAGAACTGGAATTTACATAATGGGACCGAAAGGATGAGATCTCAAAATGACCAAGATTTTTTCAGATTTTTTAAAAATGCTTTACCTTTTAATACTATTACCTTTGTTTCACTATACACTGACTCCTCTACTGTCCTGTTGCTTACCCAGCTTCGTATCTTAAGTTCTCTCTTTCTTTGTATATGCTGGAACTTAGCCGCAATTTGAAAGCTCTTAAACTCAACTGGACTGAGATGAAATCATTCTTTACATACACAAATACGTTCAGGGAAAATTTAAAGGATTTATTTTTCAAAGGCTATACTTGTAATAACAGTCTTAGCATTTATATTTAGTTTGCTGGCATGTTTATGCAAAATTTAAGAGAAAAGCTTAACTACATGTTTCGTTGCTGCATAGTTTCAGCATGTAAATTGGTATTTACAGAAAAAACCATGGGGAGGGGATCAGAACACTTCATTATTTGCACAGACTAGTATTTCAAATACTAACTCAGTTTTGCATATCAGTCTGACAGCTGATAAATGCCATTTCAATGGTAACATTTTCTGGTTTTGTTTTCATTTGGGCTGAAATAAGTTGCTTATGTGCATCTTATTTGTTGCAAGTAGAAATTATCATCAGTGAGGCCCCAGCTAAACAGATTGCTCTACAGTTCCAAGGAATAAAAAGGAAAATATGCATTTTTGTGCCACCTTGGTAAAAGCACAAATATTTTAAACTGTGATGATCTATAGTCATGGAGAATGCTACCCTAGGACGTAAGGGGCTGCATAAATTGTGGGAAATTTACTGCAATTTTTTTTCAATTTGCACGAGTTCTGGAAGTGTTGCTTGAGATAAACATTGGACTGTTTTAACACTCTAGATTATGAGGTTTTCTGTCCCTGTTGGAATAACTTTACAGTAAACAAAGAACATAACTGCATCAAAACCATCCTGACTTCAAAAAAGTGTGCCCTAATGGTTTCAGTGCTGTCTTATTTTCTCTAATTACTGTCATTTCTGTATTGATCAGAGAGGATTAATTATTTACTACCGCAGAAATGTACTTTCTAAGTAATTCTTCAGATTAAGTATTTATATGGATTCTGACATGCATTCTGTTGCTTAATATCGTACATTTAATGTTAATTAACCCCTTGCATCTTGTGTACTTGAGATGTGTAGAAAGATTGGCATGTGGTGATCTCATTAAAAGTGTAGTAAAGGTCAGTAGCTTGGAATGGGCAGTTTTGAAGCGTGTGTGGGGAATGTTCACCAGTCCTTCCTTTGCCAAGGTCAGAGCAGTTTGAGGAGAAAACTTTTTAGATCTTTTGGTAACACAGTTCCAGCATCTTGAAAAATGGATGCCTGTCCCAGAACTGTAGTTGTAATGAATTAGTAATGTGGTCATTTATATTGATTACAAACCAGTGGAAGCATCTGAAGCTAACCCAGGCAGATCTTGTCTTCCTTGAAAAGGAGAAAAGCAATATGCAATGTATTTCTAGGTATTTTAGGAAATAAAATTAAACTGGGTACCTTCAGGGTCTGCATCAAACAACAGTATGTCAGGAAGTTCCCTCTGTTGGAAGAAGTACGGAATCTTTGCGTGCAATTCTTGCACACAGCCCAACAGTGTAGAAGTGTTATTGAACCATTGATGTAAAAACTCATAATTATTAATTAAGTCTCCCATTGAGGCATTTCAGGTCATCAGAGAAGCTTTGGAGTTGAAGTTAAGAATTTGGAATAGATAGGGACTCGTGTTCCTAATGAAGACCAGTACTTAGCAGAAGTATTTACTTGCTTTTAATCGTAGAATGCCAGGCTAGAAGGGACCTCACGGATCATCTGGTCCACTGTTTCTTGACAAAAGCAGAGTCTAGGCAAGATGGACGAGAACCCTGTCCAGCCAAATCGTGAAAGTGTCCAATGTTGGGGAATCTACCACTTCATTCAGGAGATTATTCTAATGGATGATTGTTATTACTGTGAAAAATCTTCCTTTTGTGTCCAATCAGAATCTCCCCGGCAGAAACTTGTACCTCATACTCCTCATTTTTTCCCTGTAACTCTTTGTAAACAAGAAGTTTCCATCTTCTTTGTAGCCATCCTTTAAACACTGGAACATAGTGATAAGGTCAACCCTAAGCCTTTTTTTCTCAAGGCTGGATGAGCCCAGTTTTCCCAACCTTCCTTCACAAGGCAACTTTGCAGTCTACTGATCATCTTTGTGGCTGTTCTTGGGACCCTCTCCAGCTTGTCCACATCTTTTTTGGATAGAAGGAACCAAAACTGAACACAGTAGTCCAGGTGTGGCCTGGCAAGCACTGAGTAGAGTGGGGTGATGACTCGCGTGTCTCTGCTGCTGGTGCAGCCCAGCCTCCTGTTGCCTTGCTTTGCTGCAGCAGCAGTGCAGTGTTCACTCATATTGACCTTGTGGTACCCTGGGTCCCTTTCCACAGAGCTCTTCCCCAGCTGCTTAGATTCCAGCCTGTGCTGCACACCTGGATTGTGTTTTTCCCAGGTGCAAGGCCTATGCTGGTCCATTTGAACTTCTTAAGGTTCTTGTTAGCCCATTCTTCCAGCCTATCCAGGTCTCCTCCTGCAGGGTGGCTTTCTCTTCCAAGTGTCCCCTTCCCCTTCATTTTGGCATCATGGGCAAACTTCATCAGAGTGCATTTGATCCCATCATCCAGATCATGGATGATGAAAATATTAAATAGTGTTGATCCAAATGTTAGTCCCTGGGCACCCTGCTTTGACAAGGAGCAATTTCCCGCCACGCTCTGGTCAGTTCCCCACCCACCACAAGGACCGCTTGTCCAGACCATAACACCTCAGTTTCTTTAGGATGAGGCTATGGTACTCTGAATCAAAAGCTGTGGAGATATTCAGGTAGACAGCAGCCATTAATTCTTCCCAGAACATTTGAAAGTGTGCAGAATTATACATACCCCACCCTGCATGATGGATATATGTGAGAGAATGTTAGAATGGAACAAGAAGGGGTTAGAATTTTGTGAAGGAAACGTGAAATGCACAGAATGTATTTTTTCTGAAAACTCTGGCATTGAGAAGTTGTGAGAGTTAGTAGAATCACTGAAGGGATAGGACAAAGATTTTACCTATTAAATTTACCTATTCCAAATTTTACCTTTGATACTTACAGGGATTGGGATGCACACCAGGTATAAGGCAAACAGTTCAGCTGCTATGCTGTATTGCAGTAGTGTTCAGTAACCTGTGTGCAATCTGTTCCCTCAGAACCTTATCCTGATTGCTTATATTATGTGTATAAATGCCTTCTTTAAGCAGAGGTACGATCTTGACTCCCACCTGTAGTGATATAGATTTTGGTGGATAAAGAGGGAACTCTACTCTTCAGTCCTTTTAGATGTGTGAGCTTTTAACAACACTGACATTTTCAGAAAGAAATGTAATCTCGTTGTCTGTAGTATATCAACATAGATTTGTTTTTTTTCTCATTGCAACAATAACAATAGCTTTAAGATTCCTGCCACAGAAAAATGAAGGTTGTATCTTGTTGTGTGTTTCATTGTGGAAGTCTGATTTTTATGTCTGATTTAAGATAATAAGCTACAGAAGAAACAGTTCATGTACATCATCTGTTTTTCTAAACATGGTACTCACATCTGCAACCAACAGCAGATTCAGGTGCAGCTCTGACTGTATTTATGAAGATTAGAAAGACGCCAGAAGAGTATCACAGGAGACTTACGGATGTTTTTGTCATGAAAGTTGGAAGGCTGATACATTCTTCTTAAGAGCTCCTTTGATGGTAGTGACCACCATATTGCAACATGATCATCTCACAGCAGTCCAGATGGGGTTTACAGGAGGCAGTGACTTTGCTAAGCAAATGTTTCAGTGCTATATTATTTCTATTTTTATTTTTTTTATTTCTCTGGGTGTTACTAAGCAAAATACATCAGTGTGCTGCTTGACATGTTCTTAAATTGTGATTACACTTTTCCTGTCCTCTTCTCACAGTAAGTTTTAGTGCCTGCCAAAGCCTGTTTTGAGTCCTAATTAATATATGTAGTGATTGCCTTATTATAAGGATGAAACGTACAGAAATGAAAGGAAAAAAGGCATTTAGACAGAGCCAGAGACCTCTTCAGAAACTGCCTTCAAGACCTTGGGCAAGACACAAAGCTGTCCTTCCTTTTTTATTAAGCGAAGGAAAGTGTGAATAAAGGAGCTACTTTATTCATAGATGTACTGAAATAACAAAATGAAAGCGATGGGACTACCGTAGTGGGCCTTAACAAAGGCTAGAATGCATTATTCTGATATTTTTAGAATTTAAGGGTGTGGTTCTGATTCCTGTTATTTCTCTGTTGTGCGATTCGGGATTTGAATGTCGCGTGCTTTTGGTCACTGGTAGAAATTTAGGCACTCAGTGATGAATGGAGCCCTGTGTGCTGCTTCAACTTACGTTGCTGGAAGACAAGCAGAACGATGGGGGATTATTTAAGAAGGTGGCATAACTTCAGAAGGCTCAGCAACAGATATTTTAGCTGCTGTCGTGATTTTCTTGGTTGACAGTGGGGGCAGCTGTCTCTGCTTCCCACTTCTTGTTGAAGAAAAAGTTCTAAGTGTATGCGTGTGTAGACAGCAGGGACTGTACTTTTGAAAATGGTTGCTTTATTGTCCTTGGAGGTTACTCCTGGACTGTAGCTCTAGTTATAGTAGAGATGAGTAGAAAACTAACAACAAAGTGTAAGCCTGTAAACTCTCATTCAGCAATAAATGACTGTGTCTAATAATTAAAACTAAAGATTAGCTACTGAAGGATAGGTGTATCTCTTCCTTTTTAACTACAAAGTCACTTTGTTCATTTTTCCTTGAAGATATTCTGGTTGTGGGATGGCTGTCTGCCATCTCTGTCTCAGAGATCTTTCTCTGATGTTCTCCAAAGTGCTTTGTTCTCATTATATCATTCCTTTTACTGAAAGTTCAGTGTGTGTGAAGGGACAAAGGGAAACCCATTCCAGGGAGCTCAGTGAGTCCTCCCAGCAGGACTCAGCAAGCCACTGGCATCATGCAGGCTCTGCTGTTGCAGAGCTACAAGAGCACTCACAGCAAATGCATGGTAATAAATATTCTCTGAAATATCTCCAGTTATAATACTGCATAATAAATTATTGTTCTTTTAAGTAGACTGTATGTAGTTTTTTATAAAATAGGTTTTCTTACTGCATGTGAATTTGTGCTGTTATTAAATGTTCAAAGACATATATCTATGCATTATAAAACTGGAGGAAATAAATACAGGCAATTACATTAGAAAAAACTAAAGGGAGTAACTACTATTAAATATAGAGAAAAATTCCAAGTTTAATGTTTTCTGAATGTATTAAAAGCAAATATAGTGTTGCAGTTGAGAATGAAGTTACATATGATCTGTTAATTTTGTAATGCTAAGAAGAAAATCCCAAAATTTTGTGTATAAAATTACCATTGACTTGAATTTTATTTTAAGTTAATTTTTTTTGTGTGTATAGACTGGTGTGGGAAGAGGCCAAAATTATGAAGAAATGATACTTTCAGATATTATTCAGGCAGAGAGATTTGTGAGTAATTGTTTCTAGAGATGAGGTCTCCACAAGTCCTGGTTGCAGCTGAACAGAGCTAGCAGGTACCTCCTGCCAGTCCAGTTTTCCCAGGTTTGCTGGTCACTGTGCCAAACCTGCTCCTCAAGCCACGTGTGATGCTTTCTGGTGTTCAAGAACACATGGATTCATCCTGCTGATTACAAAATTAACTTGGTAAGAACAGCATAGCGTGGCGTATTTTCGGTACATCTGAGGGCAGCATCAGTTTCCTATGAAAACGAAAATGAAAAGTTTTCCTCCTACTTGTAATTCTCACGTCAGTAGCTTGGATGGAAAGCAAATGAAATGCTAGTTTTTGGCCTCTCTGCGACTTCAAAGGCGAAGATTTTTCTGGGTGTGGATGAGTTCTGTCTAGGTAAACATAGAGCAGCTCAAGGAATACCTACAGGTCTTTGAAAAGAACAGTCAGACTGCAACTTTCTCAAGCTGACTGTTCATCACACACTACTCACTGCTCACCTCTAGCCTTGTTTCTTTTCCACTTCCATGCAGTTTTGTTTGTATTCTCCATAAACAGTGCAAAAGTAATATCATGTAGTCCCTACGTAGGATAAAAGTGAAAATATAGGCAAACATTTATGCTCGTTAGCATCTGAAAAAAATACTTTGAGGAGTAAACATATTTGGACTTCAGTGTATTTCACTTAGGAGTTTGAAGAAATAGTTTGCTAATGGATTTTCTAATTGCTAAAAATGATTAATAAAGACCTCAGTTGAAGAGAATAGATTGGAAAATAAGTGAAATAGAATATCCCATTAATTGTCAAAATGGATCTATTAAAAAGTCTTTCAAAGTTTTCATTGTGTTTTGTTCTGGAAAGTAAATTAAATAGGCCTAAATTTTAAAAACCAGGTTTTTATTTTTAGATTCAGTTAACTAGCAACAGTATTACTGTAGAATAGCTGTGCCACACACATACATGCTTATTTTAGATGCTCTATCCAGAGATTATTGCTCTGATGAGGTAAGGGAAACAACTTACTGCAAACCATTGGGAGGGGTGAAAAAAAAAATCTCAACAAAACTGCCCCAAACCCTAAAGTATGTAGAAGTTGTATAGATTCTTCTCTCTATCATATTTATCCTACTATCTGTGTCCTCTGGAATTACCTTTGTCACTGTTCTTGACTGGGACCTAGTCTGGCTGAAGGAATGGGTCAAGAGAAATCTGATGAGATTCGGTGAGGACAAATGAGTTCTCTGTGTGTGGTGGATACACTCTGGCAGATGTGCACAGCAGAACAAGATACGCTGATCAGAAATGTTAACAGGGAGGCCATGATGGAATGTAAGGAAAATATCTTTACTCTGAAGGTAACTAAGCATTGGAATAGGTTGTCAAGGAGGTGGTGGATTCTCGCTCGCTAAAAGTTTGAGATGTGCTTGAACAAATTACTGAGCAACCTGTTCAAGTTCAAAGCTATCCCTGTTTAAGCAGGAGTTTGGACTTCCCAACATTAATGATTCAGTCTCAAAATTCCAAGTCACAATTGGATTTTTATGGAATTAGCTGCAGCTGTGTTTTGCCCAGAAAGATATCAGTTTGTTTTCACAGATTGCATATATGTTCAATGTAACTCTAAGTACTTTTATAAACCATCAGATCCCTTTCCTGTCCCTAAGTTAGGTGGAGAAGCTAAGTCAAAGGAATTAATTTGACCATTGTTTTTTCACTTCTATCATTCTATTGTTACTACCTATTGAGCATGTGACCTTCCTCACAAGGCTCCTGCTATTGCATCCTTGTCCATTGTTCTGGGAGTGCTGGGAAATGAGCACAGGAGCTGGAGAGGCATTTGCTCTGCCAGCTCAGGGCACTTTTCTGCAGGGTTTAGAAAGTCCCCTAAAAGAAAGGGGCAAGCTCTGCACCAGTACTTGAGCAAAGACTTGTGTGTGGAAGAGTCGCGCTGGTATTAGAACGACCTGTGCTACTGAGCAATAAATAGCTGCTGTGTTTTGCACTCGCTGATGGTTTGTGGGTTTTTCTTTCTGCCTCTTCAGCTGTTTGGCTGTGTTCCCAAACAAGCAGAGCTGAGTAGTGGTGTCGGTGTGTGTGGATCACCAAGGCCAGGCTTTTGTAACAGAAGACAAGAAATGGTCTGTTATAACCAGCTCTCAGCAGGAAAGGACAGTGCCTGCAAGCTTATCTCCTTGAAAGCATTGAGGGAAAGCAAGGAACACGCAGCTGCACAGTGAATGTGAAATTGTGGAGTAATGCTGCTGATTGAGGGAGATGCTGAGTGGAGAGGTGCAGATCCTGTGGAAGAGAGGGAGGCTATAATAATGTGTAGATGAGTATTTTGGAAACAGGCAGATTTTACTGTGATCAAATATATTTTGAGTAGCCCAGTGAAGCAGTAAAATCTGGGGACAGACTGGCTTAAAACTAAGTAGTAAATAGTAGTAAATCAAAATAGTGTTTGATTTTACAAATGGGAAAACTCTGTGAGAGAAATTAATCATTACTTTTAAAATAGGTTTGGAATTTCTTTAACCAGCTTTCTATCTTGTCTTCTCCCTAAGCAACTAGTTAAGTATTACTAAATATATGTCCAGTCACTAAACTTTTTTTGAGTGAATAGCACAGTCTGAATTCTTTTTTTTGCATGACTCTTCAGCAATTTCTTGGTTTATTTATTTTTGATTTTGATAGTACACATCAGGAAGCCATGACTCTTCTTTTATAAATTTGCTTTTGTAAGGATTTAAAACTTTCTAAGACAAAAGAGAGCCCAGCTTTTCCTTAATGATTGTTACTACTTTCCTAGCTGATTTATATGTAACTTCAGTTGAGTTAAGAGATGTGAACAGTGAATCTGAAATCCTAATGAAGTTATTTGACTAATGCAGTGTCTATCTTAGTTATATTTTATGCTGAATTTATTTAGGGACTTACATATTTATTCAGATCTTATTCATGCGAAGAAGCCTTCAGATGAGGATTCAGAATTAAGTCAGTGAGAGTCCTCATGTGCATGTGTATTTTTTAAGAGATACAGAATTATCCCAGAACCTGTTCTATGTTCTTAAAGGAGCATTTAAGGCTACAGATAATGTCTGGATTTCATGGGACTTCTCACTTCAAGGTTCCTAATTTAATCTGTACCATGATGCTTTGTTTTGTGAAGAGCACCCCGGTGCCATGCCGTCAAAACCCCTGTCTGCACACTCAGAAGCAGTGTCAAACATGCCCTGGATGGATATTGCAGGGTTATGAAGCAGCAGATGCTCTGTGGCCGTGGGTGTGCAGGAAGATGTCCTGGTGCAGAGCCAGCCGTGCTGAGCCTGGCGGGAGAACAGCGCCCGTGACCTTCAGGTCCCTGTGCAGTGAAACGAGACTGGCTGCCAGTTCCTGACTGCTGTTAGGGATGCCTGCAGCAAATACTGGGGTCAGGAACACAGAGCTGCAAGTCTGGCTGGCTGAAATAGAATCTTAGCTGTAAAATGGGTTGCAGTCTAAATAAGCTCAAAAGAAGCTCGGAAGACTTTCAGCTCAACACTGGTGTTTTGGGGAAACCTTCCCCGCAGTGTGAAGGAGCTACTCTGATGTTCGCTGTTTCCAAGTAGGTGGTACAGAATTCTGCTTTGTTTTCAGTCATGCATGCAGCAGCTAGGAAAGGATCGTTATGAAGTGCTTGACCATTAAAAATATGTGCCTGAATCCTTTTTTTTGACCAAGTTTTGGATCCTAAAAAATTTGAAAAATCAGTTGTGTGTAGTGAGAGAAATTGACTTCTAAATTCACCTACCTAATAACAGAGACTTGGAACTAGAGTTCTCAAAAGGAAAAGAAGAAAAAACCCTTTTTAAATAGTGTAAAGAAAATTTAGGTATCCTAAGTGCTTTCCAAAACCTACCTTTGTATATTGACTGACTTGAAACTGTTGACATTATTGTCAACTGTTGACATAAATGTCAATTGACATTGTCGATTTCAAGAAATGTTATCTGGGTTGCTGCCTGATGTTCATGGAGTAGGTTGTTTTTTTTCTGTATAATGTTTTTGAGTATTGCTTTCGTAGGAAGACTGATAGTTTATCTGAATTGCTCAAATATGAATCCAAGTACAAAAATTGTTCTAAAATATCAACTTCATAAAAAAATAAAAAAAAAAGGCAAAACAAAAAAAGATAAATCAGTGATTTTGATGTATAGCATTTTGTCGGGATGTTATGCTAAACCAGCAAGTTTGAACTGAGTATCACTTGCCTGCAGACATGCACTTCTATTATGGACTGATACAATTGTCTCACATTTCATTAAATGTTGGTTGGTACCAGTCTATTGCTGTTATTTCATGAGGAGTAATTTAATTTCTGGAAAAGTGAGTTTTTAAAATATTTTGCATAAAGGTTCTGTTATTAGTGGAAGAAGCTGTAGTTGTTGAAGGATGTGAAGTCGAAAGATCTCCATTATGGAATTGTTTCCTTAAAATAAGGGCAGGCCCTACTATTTACTTGCCATTTAAACTCTAGTTAGACTAAAATGTATTGTGTCAAGTCATTCAGATGTCTTGACATTAATTTACCATTAAGGCCAACAACTCCTTTGAATCATGGGAACATGCTTGCAGAATATATATCCTTGAAGACTGGGACAGGCTGGGAAGCTTTGAAGTGTATTTCCATGGCCAATTTTACTTTTTTTTTTTTAACAGTGTTGTGGATTTTTTTGCTCTTGTTGTTTCTAACTAAACATAAGGAACATAATTAATGAATGGATATCATGCTGAAATGTGGGATCTTAACCTCACTAATTCAATGGCTGGGTGTCTCATGAAATAACTGCACTTGTCACTGTGGTTTGCTCTGCAGCCTTGAAAAAATCATAAACCTTGCACAGTTCCTGCTCTTTTTAATCTTTTTTTACATTACAGCTCTTGATGAGAAGGGAAAGAGGGCTGTGTGCTAAAATGCTGGGTCGTCATTAGAAATGGTAGGTATGTCATGTAAACAGGCTGCATCTAAAAATGCTGATTGAAATCAGTCCTGCCATCTTCTCGCAGCAGATAAGAGCAGGAATTAATTCAACCAGTTTGTCTTTACAGCTTGCTCTTAACCACAGCAACTCATCACAGGCTGCAATAACCTGCGAACTGAGTAAATATTTTCACACTTAGCTGACCAGAGCTTCATGCTTCTGAGAGTGTAAGTTGCCAGCAGATCATGTACTAATTAGTTTAGAACTCACTGCAGTGGGAGCAGGCAGAGGCATCTTCTGTGGGCTGGACCCAGCCCTGGAACAGTTTAATCTGTTCCAGTCTTCCCCCGACTCTTCAAACCTGTGAGTGGTCTGGGTGGAGATGCTGCAGACCTGTCTGAGTCAGCAAATCTTGAATGCCTAAATCTACAGGCAGCAAACTAATGAGGAGGTGACAGTATCAAAGGAGTAAATGCAATCTAAAGAGGAATACTAATATAACTTAATTGTATTTTTGTTGTTCAAAAACTTCCCTGAATATTGGTCGTGCGAAGGCAGAATGCTAGCTCAGGAACTAGCTAGCTATTTTTAGCAACACAGATATAGATTTTTCTTCATTCCTTTCCCACAAAGCCAGTATTAACACACTGAAGACAGTCCTGTTCCCCAAATCCAGAGACCTTTTAAGGTTAAGATTTCAATGTTGGTGGTGGATCAATGAAAGTTAGGTCATGGCCTAACACAAATGATACTTTCAGGAGTTCTACCTTTAGACAGAAGAAAAATTTTCAACCCCTTTCTCATGCATCTGCCATGAAATAACTCAGTAAAACAATTTAAGAGGTACTTGGAGCGACTCAATAAATCAGGCTTCACAAGTGCAAACTGATTAGATGAATCACTGACTCTACAGATGCATTGGAATAGAATGTCATGTGATTTTATTTTTAAAATGAGAACATTTCAATGAACACATGCAGACCTAAGTTCCGAAATAATAACCTCTGTTTCAAATGGGCAGTTCCACAGCTTTCCCTGTGAATATTTTTCAGACAGTGGGTAATTCTCCAAGTACTTGTGCCCTTAATTTGAGGGGACACTCAGGGGGCTGGTGCTGTGGGTTTTGGAGAGGCTGACAGCCTCTGAAATCCAGGCCAGCAGAGGATGCAGTAATATTTGCCTGCTGTTGCTGAAGTCCAAGTTTTAGGTATATGAAATCAGCAGTCCTGTTCATGCAGGTAACCTGACCTGTAGGTGTGATGCTTTATTAAAGATTGAACTGTAAGCTTTCCCAGACTAGATGAATAAAGTTAATTGCTTTACATAACAAAGTGTCATTTCTAGGCACCTTGAGGTAAGCACATACTAATGAATCAGCAATTGAAATCAAGACTAGACTGATGGACAGCAGTCTTTGAAAGCTCAACAGTGAGGACAGTCTGGGAGAGATTCTGATCTCTATGATACGCAGAATGTGAAGATAGATAACTGAGAGATATAAAAAAGGAAACCAGAGCTTCTGCATTGTCTGGAGAAGATAGCATGCCAGCTGGTTAAGAGGAGAAGCAAGAAAATGTTCCTTTTCTGGTTTACTGAAAAGAATTTAAGAGTCTGAGGTTTTCTTGTTTTGTTGGGTTTTTTTCTACTCATCTCTTTTATTATCATATAACCTTGTCACATATCTTCTGATTAAATTTATTATTTTTCTCTTGAGCTAGAGGGTGAGGTTTGTGGGCAAGTGGGGTTTGCTGGCCACATTGGTTGCTTTGCTCTGCTTCTAACTGAATTACAAAACATTTCTTACCCAGGCATTTGGCAGAGCTATTTTGCAGCTCTTGTAAACTGGGACCTCAATAGAGGCCACAGCTAGTCAGCACACCTTCCAGTGCGTGTCCAAAGGAGAACAGGGATAGATTTCAGTTCAGGTGCATAAAGGTGAGAGTGACAGAAGCCAGAAAAAGCAAGATGATGTTCCTGTTGCAGATGGTAACTAAAAAGCTGTCTGATGTGCAGCAAGATTCTGGGTTCTGTGCTTGAACCCTATGGGTCACTGTGCAAGTGTCTATTCTGTTTTGTTAGCTTGGTTTGTTGATGATTTCCAAAGTAAATATTTGGCGGAGTACCTGTAGTAACTAACAGTGGACTGTTCTCAGAATTCATCTTTTGTTGTGTTCAATAAAAGAATATTTACTGCTTCATCAACACAATTTTATTCCACACAGCTGAAAATGTATGAACGACAAGCCACGTCACAAATCCAAACCAGATGTGTATAAGACATTCTGCTTTTCATTGTATGGTAATTTGTATGTTCTGCCTGGAAAAATTACTTTATTGAAACCAATCAGAGGAAAAAATGATGATTACACAGGCAACATCGTGTGGTCTTTAAAAGACGTAAATGACAATGATTGCTAGAGAGTGTTCTCAGAAATAAATGTGTCATTTGTTTTAAGATCTACAGTCCACCACCATCAGAGTGAGTTATTTCAAGACTATACTTCGTGGAAAAGAAGTTTCTTAAAATACTGATTTAAGGTTTTTTTTCTTTTAATAGAAGGGAAGAAAGAATATGGATGCAGGTCTTGTAGTAGAAAAACTTTGCCTCACAAAATACTACAGAGTACATAATCTTGACTATATTAAATGAGCATAGGTAGGCTTAAAGTATTTTGAGTTAAATAAACTATTATTTCATGGTAATTTCCTTTCAGTACTCCACGCCCTAGTCATTATTTTGGCTCGTTGCTTTTCCAGATGCTTCCAAACAGAATGGTTGGAAAACCTTGTGTTGTGTGAGAATCCTAAAGTGGTTTTGAGACATAAGGGGACAAGGGGTACTCGTGTGCACACTTACAGTGTCTGTCTCTGTCAAAGAGCAAGTTGGTTTGAACCTTTTTAGTTGGAGTGTTGTTTTGTGTGGTTGGTTTTGTATTTTAAACACATTAAATTCAAATTTAAAAAAAAGTCAGCTCTGAAGAGAGGTTGGATTTATAATTTGAAATTCTGTGTTGCCTTTTTGGCCTCTGCTTGCCCTCACTTGCTGCACATCTAAGCCAGGTCAAATATTTTAAAGAGGTAGCATGAAATAGCATTATTTATGATCAGAATTATTATGCTTGCTTTCTTCAAAAGGTGAGTGATAGGATATCTCTTCAGGATATTTTCTCCTTGACATATTTCATTTAAATTTCATATTGAATACACAGGTCCTTGGAGGTTTTCTAGGCTTCTCAACACAAAGCCCTGAGCAACCCAATCTAAATTCAGTGTTTGACCCAGCTTTGAGAGGGATGCTGGACTAGCTAACCTCCCAAGGTCCCTTCCTACTTGGATTCTGTGACTTTGTGATTTGGAATGAGAAATAGCTGATGCATTACATTTGCACTTCATAAGCTGCTAACTACATCTAAGTCTGGTGGTTTGGGTGCGCATCATTGTTTGCGAAAGCTTTGGTCAGAATGAAAATTAAATTTGACACAGTGAATGTAGAATGGTTCAAGCATACTTGGTTTATTTCCTGGCTCTGCTATAAACACCGTGTATCCCATCCAGTGGATCCCTTTGTTTCTCTGTGGCTTACTTGTATTTCTGTGGACGGTTAATAATGATACTTCTCTTTATTTTGATTTAGATTACTTTTCTTCAGGGCAAGGTTTGTCTCTGTGTACTTTCTTGAAGAAAGGGAAAAAAAGCCCCAGACAACTACTTTTTGTTGTGATATTACCTGTGCTGGGGGTTGCCAGAAGCTGCTTTCAGTGCTGTGCCTGTTCAAAAGCGATCCTGTTTGAGCAACGACGGCGCTTTTGGAAAACTGCTCTTCCAAAAAAGGCTGCACTTTCTTGTCTCTCATCCCCCTGCATTGTGGGCTGCTTTGTGGGGGTTTTTGTATGCCTTTGGGATGGCAGTTCAGTTTCAAATTTGGTGAGGTAGAAGTCTCTGTAAAAGGTGTTCAAACATCAAATTCTATCTTTACCATTTTGAAGGCTTTCCATACAACTGGGGCAAAGTGAAGGTGGAGAAGGCAGAAAAACTATGGTATTTATAGTCATAATTTTCTAAATGGACTTGGGCTGAATAGAGGGATTTTTCTCTTTATGTTTTCCATTCCTTTCATAGTCCTGTAGTGTATCAGTTAATGAGGCCAAAGAGCTGTCGTGATACAGAGATTTATTCAAGATACTTTTTCCCCACTGAATATTGAAAGAAACTTGCATCTAGTGGAATAAAACTTTCTGTAGTGCTAACCTGGGGGAGGTTTGGATCCTCTGGTTAAACTGGAACAAGTTGAGAATCTTAACTGCTATCAACAGTGTTTTATAAACATGATACTTTAGATCACGGTAAATAAACACAGAATATTCTATCGGTGACAAACAGTGCATCTTAAAATGTTCCGTATCATTAAAAAAATTTAAGATCAGTAACTAATGTGCTGAAGCCTTTAACATCCCGTGTTTATTGCTGGGTTTGAAAATAACGAAGTAGCTCTACTGTTTCTTCCAGTACCTCTGTCAAAGTGAACTCGTAGTTCTTGAAATACCAATGTCGCCAGAGGTACCCAAAGCTCCAGGGGGACGGAGCTGTTGTATATTACAGTTTTAGGATACTTGCTGAAGCACAGAATGATTTCTTAGTCTTTTTCATGTTATTGCCTCTCCCCAGATAAAACTGAAATGAGATGCCAAAGTTGTTTACCAGCAATCCACCCCATAAATCTTACACCAAACAACCGACACATTTATAAACAAGCAAGCCAGAGTGCATATATGTAGCCACATGCATGCATACATGTACAGGACTGAATTTTGATTTAAAACCAGGTGAATGATGAGATTATCAGATTAATGACTTCATCTTATCAAGCACAAATCCTGCATGTAATCATCAAAAGTTATCCCTGGTGTCACCTGCCTGGTTCCATAAACAATCAGACCCAGACAGGAGCACTCACCAGTCTACATTTTCTCATTGCTGCCAACAACCCATGCATATTATTAGCTCTGGCCTCTGTCCTGGTGAAACTAAACGGTGTTTGCGTGTGTACAGACTCCTGTATGCCATAATTATATGAGGAGGAGACTCAGTAATGAAGGTAAAGCAATGAAGTATATCTGCAAAATTAGACACCCAGTTCAGAATGGAATTGGGAAGTGCGTGTCTGTCAACAAGCCCAGATCAAAGCAATATGGAAATAGTGGAATTGAAAACTGAGGAGGGGGAGAAGTTTAAAAGTCCTTTTGTGGGTCTGCAGGAAAAAATAAGGGGGCGTGGGGGGGAAGTTGTTGTTTGTTTTGGTGGTGTTATTTTTCTCAAAATCATTGCTGTGTCATAATTATGAACATTGCACTAAAAGCTTAGATGTTTGCAATGACTGCATATCTAATTCTTCAGCCATAAAGCCTTTATTGAAAGCCATCTGTAAGGACAACTTGAATAACAGTCCAGAGGGGAAGGTTACCTTAGTAGTTCTCTAGATTGTGACCCTCTGCATGGTGTGTTTTTTCTTGAAAGTCTGGAGACAAATTTCCTTAGGAGTAAATCTCCATTTCCTGCATTTTGTGAAGTACTCTGCATAGCTCTGATGCTAGACAAATAATATCAAATATAGCTCACAGAAATATGGAGAATATTAACATCTACAAAGTGAGACTTCTAACTCTTCTTGGTTTTAGGGCAGATTCTGTCCTGGTTTTTGCTATATTCTGATTTTTAGGATAGCTCACAACACTAAACCCTCAACTCTTGAAAGTTCTCCCTGTGTAAAATGTGTCCCAGATATGAAAACTGGAAACAAATACAGATCCTCAGATTTCTTCTGGCATTTCAAGGAATGTTCAAAGTACACAGCTTTTGAAAGAATGTCGTAATTTGAATTGCTTCCTGATGTGCTCCCAGTGTATTCATCTGTCTAATTCTGTGAAGAGATGAGAGGGTCCCACTCTCTGTACATTCTGCCTCCAGTGCAGAAGAGATGGTTGCTGGAGTTATAAGATCTGCGGGGGTGGACGGAGGGTGGGGCTTCAGTTCTTAATTACAATTCATTAAAAATTAAGCTTTACCCTGAGAGAGAGAGATGTGAAGTGTTGAGTCCTTCCTGAGTCCTAAAATAGGGCAGCAAAAACTTGCACGCAAAAGCAAAATCTTCGTAGGAGTGAAGTTCAGTTTTTTTCAAAATGTCATGAACATGGCTGCAGCTGTTGGAAGGCTGAATTTCAGCCAAAGTTTTATAAATGTACAAGCTCTCAGCTGTTTGCCTGGTTGTTCGCTCTCCTCAGAAATCTCGCATCTGTTTGATAATGCTGTGATGAAACGAGAGCCTGGGAAAATCACCAGAAGTGCTTACACTTCACTGCTGCACGTGGAAGGGCACGGCAGGCTCTGAATGTGTGAAGTGAGGTTTCTCAGACCCACGGCCTCATGATGCATCTGCAGTTGTGTTGGCATGGAAAAATGCAGCATCAGTGATCTATTTATTTTCTGAAACAACCATTAGCAGCACTAATTGGCCGTGTTACGATAATTATGAATACAATACATGGATTTGGGGACATGTATTTGTTTCCTGGGACATCCCAAGTATTAGCACTATTCAGATATTGATCTAAGTAGCCGTGGTGTGTGGAACAGATCTGTGGGCTTTTCTGATTCCAGCTGAGACTTTATCCAGCCATAGTGGGTGTCTGAAAGTCCTGATTTGCTTCCACACTGGCTTTTGGTGATTCTGCGAATTTCTCATTTCTCCTAGTCAGTTCAGGTGTGGTACAGATGTCGGTACACAAAAGCCACCTCCTTCTATTTGAACTTTGATATACCACTAAAACATGCCGAGATTTTTAGCAATATCCATATCTCGTGTGTGCTCAGAGATAAGCCTGCCAGCCTTATGATTAAGTGTGTGGCAGGGTGTGCTGCTGCCTTTGTTTGATGCTGAACTCCAGCAGCTCATCTGCAGTGACAAGATGTGCAGAACTGATGTGCTCTGTGTCTTGCTTTGCTATCAAGTTGCCACCTCAAACAAACTCTGCATGCAGTGTATGCGCAAGTGGGAAGTTGGATAATAAAGACTCAAGATGTTCATTCTGTCTTTGAAGTCCTTGTCATCTAGTGGGAAGAGAATTAGCTAGCAGAAAGTATCATCTTGCGTGTTTGACATTACTAAGGCAGTAGCATAAGAAAATACATAAATCTTCTGAATAACCATGAAGCATACTCAACTGCAGAAAATAGCAAGAAAATAGAGTAGCTGGCAAATGGAGAGATACAAGCTGCCAAAAGGGATGTGAAACATTAATTCCACCATCTCAGGACTGATTTTTTTTTTTTAATTATATTTATTTTTAGAGCCACCAGATGCCAACCTTGTTCCTTATGCAAACTAGATAGTCTGAAAATGGTTCTAGCTTGTTCTAGCTCACTCCAGCCTCCAGTGCTCCACCGAGACTGTTGCAGCAAAAATGAGATCAGCTTCAAGGAAAGAAATTCTGACTCTCTCCTTCTCCTAGATGTGGGTGTATGTCTTTCTTATACATGCCAGTGCCTGTTCAAGGGGGCTGGCATGGGATCTGTTTAAATAACCTCTTCATTTATGAAGCTTTTCCCTGTGCAAAAGACAGCTAATTCAGCCTAACCTCGACTGAAGCCAAAGATTTCCACTTTCTCTGCGTGGTAGAGAACTGATTTTGTGCTTTCCCCTGCCCCCAAGTTTTCCACACTTTTGCTCAGGTTTTAATTAGGTCCAAACCATCACACATTTTCCACTGCTTCTTAGAGCAGTCACTCTAAATTTACTGTCGGCAAAAGCAAATTGAAAACCGAAGCAATGTAAAAATAACTCTTTTAAAGAAGAAAAAAAAAAAATCCCAGATTCAAAATGAACTACCTCGTAATTTCAATCTGAATGAGTACTTCCAAACCAGGCTTAGATGTTTGGTTAGATGCTGGGGACTTTCCCCTTTTTAAGAAGTGATGTGTCAGTAACCTTGGTTTAATATTGATCTACTTGGAGAAGAAGCAGTGGAACGCTTACACCCCAGTTTAAAGCAGATCAAGTAAAAGTTTCAACTGATTTGTGAAATGAATCGATAAAATATGTAAATAAATATTGGATTATTAACTAAATACCTGCTATTTACGAACTTGAAGTACTCCACTGTTTAATGAGTGATACTTCTTCAACCTTGAGTTCATCCAAGTTACGTCTCTGCTATGTAAAATGTAGTCTTACATAGAGATATTAGGTGTTTTTTAGTAGTTCTCAGTGTTTTTCCTGAAGGGACCTGTTAGCTGTTTGTGTGAGCAGGTTTTTATTGGGTTTTTTTGACATCCTGAGTTTCCAGCGTTTTTGTTTCTTAGTTGTCTTTTTCGCTTTCCTTCTCCTGCCTCGTATTTTTTGACCCTTTTACAACCTGCTAGCGTTTGTCATTTATATTTGGAGAAATGATGCTTTAGCACCTGATTGATTAATTTTTTCTTCCTTTCTTTTTTCACTCAGGCTCTCATTCCACGTCCTTTCTTGGTATCTTTGATCAGAACTTGCACCAATAAAGCAATTTTGCTTTGGAAAGATTTACTTAGGAGAACAGTAGATTGTAAAGGAATCTCTGTTTTCTTAGGAATGGCTAGGAAGCAAATATATCTCAATGAGAGCAGATGGTTGTGTCTTGGCTCTCCCAGTTAAGCACTGAACTTGAACCTGGATAAACTGGGTGAACTATTTGTGTCAAGAACCACTGTTTGAACCCCTTTTATCCATTATTTAAAACCTCACATATTTAAGTAAATGTGTACGTATTGGTGTGACCTGGGCAACATTACCTGAGAATAATTTCAAAAGCAACATGACTGGAGAAACAAAGTCAAAAGTTAACCAGTCATTGAGAGAGGAGGGAGCAAAATACTGCAAAGAGTATTTCTGCCTGGACTTCTTTTCACAAACCTGAAATGGGATGCTATTAGAAGACTCAATTAGTGATAGGGTTCATCTCCTGTGAACTTGTGACGATGATGACTGAAGCATTTTGAAACTAGCTTATCTGATTTATCAGCTGATTTTTTTTTTTTCTTGGTCTTTTCCACCCTTCCAAGAGTAGCAGTTGTGCTTTCCAGAGGATATTACTAGGATTTTTGCTGCTGCTGCCAAAGATCTTCTGGCACGAAATCGCTGTCTGAGTCAGCTTTGTAACATGACAAATTCAGAGGCAGCTGCAGTAGTGATAAGTTTGCTGCCTAGTGGGCAGCGTCTGAGTAGACAATAAATCTCCTACTAGTTATAAAATGTCATTAAAAACGGCCTAATACAGTAATGATTGAGAAATATTGTTCTTATTATTCTGGTTAGCAGGTTGAAAGACATGTAAGTGGTATAAGTTAGAACAGTTATTCAGTTGTTGTATATATCAGCTTTAAAAATTAGAAGCCATCAATAGAGCATAACGTAGTTTTCCTGTTACCTTTTCTCACCCAATTGTTAATTGCTCGTATTGTATTCTCATATTTCAGTGATCACATCTGTTGCTTGTATATATGTTTTTCTCCAATGTGGTGGCACTGGAGCAGTGTATATGATGCATTTTCCAATGGAGAGATTTTATAATGGAATTAGGCTACCATTGGAGGTGCTCAGTGTTGCATTCCAGAACTGGACTTCGGTGGTTGTTGTTTTGTAGTTCTATTAGGATTATTAATGCTGCAGTTTGTGAGTTAAACTACTGGTTTAATTGGCTTTTTCTTTCCTGTACTAGTATCTTCAGCTAACCAGAGCCTGCAGTCCTACTTTTTATGTCTAATTATGTTCCATTTCTGTGCCCCAGCCTACATTTAATTTGCACAGAAGTGGAAATGAAGTTGTCAGTGACATCTCGCAATGACTCTCCTCCCCCTTACTTGAGCTATATCAGATGCCAACGCTGCTGATTTGTTGAACCTCAAGCTGTTTTGTTTAGCAGTGCAAAGCTGACTGCTTTGCGACCATCCAAGCGGTACAGTGAGATGCCAAGTGCTTGTGATATTGCCCAAATTTCTCATGGGTAAAGGTAGGAGATATTTCAGTTTCAATTATGTACTGACTTAATCTGAGTAATGGGACAAGGATGCAACTTCAGTATGTGAAATTTCATGTTCTCTGCGGGCTAACACTGGTAGATAACCTAGGTTAATATGGATTTGATTCAGGAGTGTAGGAAAGCTAAGGAATACTTCTGGTTTTCTGTTTCAAGGCTAGTTTTGTTGCAAGATGAATGCTACAATTGTGCTTAGCCTGTGTTATCTAAACCAATTAACTGCAGAGTGGAGAGGACTGAAGGGTGAGAATGCATCTTAATGCTTCTCAAAGCAAGAAGAAAAGCTGCTACAGATGTTTCATTCTTCTCCTTTCCTAATGTGAAATAGGGGAAAATTGCGCATATCATAAAATATTGCTACAGTGCAAATTTGTTGGTGCTATTTTAGCATCGCCTTTATCTTTTTTGACATTCAAGTAGTGGTGGCTTTGTTCTGTCATGCTGTTTTCGTTGTAACTTGAAGTGTGAATGGAGATTGAGGTTTGTGTAGCATTGGAATTTACACTGCTGGAAACCCACCCTGCAGACCTTGTGTTTTGTGAGTTTGTGCAGCATTGGAGGGGAAAACTGACCATTGAATTTATTTGTCCCTCAATTACGCGGCTTTCTCAGGTACATAAAATTAGAGGGTTGGTAGGTTTTCCTGTGTTGTTTTGTTTGTTGGTCGGTTTGGTTTTTTGTTAGCTCTAATTAAAAAGAATATATGATAATTTTCCTAAAAAAAAATTTAAAGGTGGGAAGGCAAAGCATAAGACCTACAAAGTCTAGTTAGTCATTAATGAATAGAAAATCAACCTGAATGTTTTTGAGAACTTTAAAATTCTAGTTAGTTCTCGGGGACATATTTTTTTCTTCATGATCTTCAGTGGAGTTAAGTATTTACTGGAATGTTTTTAATCATAGCTTTCACAACTGTTTTGCTGAAGGATGCTCTGTGAAAGCTGAGTCAGTTACATAAGACCAAAAAACCGTAACTCACACCAAAACAAGCGGGTTCTACAGAAAAAAAGCAGAGTATGTTTCCTGCACAGCACTCTGCTTGCCTGCAGTAATGCTTCAGTCACTCACAAATGATTAAGGAGGGACGATACGATGTCCAGAAGTGCCCATAACCCCAAAAAGCTCTGGTGGATGGAACTGCTGGTGAGATGCAGCTCAGGGTGCCACTGTGGCAGCCCACAGGTGCCTGGCAGTGAAAGATAAGTTCTGTGGCTGATGGTAACCAGAGCTCTGCAGCAGTTCAGTGCTGATTTTGCCTTGATATGTGTATGCAATGCTATAGGCTCTGTGTATGCAGCAAGGAGGAAATTATCAGAAAAGGAGTAGATGGTGGGGGCTTAGATTGTTTTTATTGTCATTGAATCAAGTCATTGAATAAATGCAGTTACTAAGGCTTGAGTGCTTTTTGTGCTTCTGATGCTCAGGTGTCAGAAGGCGTTAGGAGAACTTGAAAGACATAGAGAAGAGGGACAATAACTTACTCATTTTCTAGCTTGTTGTTACTGTTAAAAGACTATATTGATGATTGTGGAAGGATATAACTGCTGTAGAGATTATGAAATGTGGAAGGCAAACAGGTTAGACTTCCTTTTGGTGGCTGGCTTTGGTGTTAATTAAGTTTCTGATGCTTCGTAATCTTCTTGGTAGCATTATGTAAAAGAGCTGCGTGCACGTTTCCCTTACCTGCCAGTCAGCCGTGCTCCAAACCACCTCCACCGCAGGAAGAAAGCACATATTAACTTCCAATTTAACATTAAAATTAACTAATTAAACGCACTGCAATAGGAAATGCAGATTTTAACTAATACTTGCGTCTCTTGAAACTCGATGATCAAGCACTTAGTTGACAACATGTGAGACCCTATGATACCTCACTCGGGCTGAGCATGGTGACAGGTAATAAAATTAGAGCTGTAGAGCACACTGGATGTAGGAGCATTTATGTGCTTCCAGATGCAACTTTACAGTGTTGTGGCTTGTGGAGACTGAGGTGAAAAACAGGAGCCCCAGCAGAATATTGCTTGTAGTGGCAATGGTCCCAAGAGAAATTTCAGAGTGCATTATACTCTGTCTTCATGAAAGCATCTTTCCCTATAGTTCCAAACTCCGTGTCTTCTCCTCCCTTTTGTTTATCGTTAGCAAGAATATGTATGCTGGTTTATTGCACTAAAGCTGTGTATTCTTTAATAATAAGCAGCCAGCCAAGAAGTTTCAACTTTTTAAACTTCTTTTGTACCAACATAATAGTCTTAGTTGCAGGGAATTCAGTGGAAAAATCTGTTTCACTTAATAGGCAATGACTTAGATTTGTGTCACGAATGTTGAACTCATAATTTTGGACTAAATAGAAGATCAGAGGGGGATGCAACTAAATGTGATTTGAATGTGAGTCAAAGGCCAAGGATTCATGAAATAAAAAAAAGATAATGTTTATATTATTCTGTGAAATATTGCAGAATATTTGTATAGATTTTAGGATATTAGACATACTTTTGACATCTCTGGTCAAACTCAGCCCTAACTTGGGTTTTGTAGGCTGCAGTCTGATTTCTGAAGCTGTAGTAGCCCCCCAAGAACCTCATTACCTGGCTCTTCCTTACCACAGTTCACTGACTCTTGGCTGTGCTGAAGCAGTGTGTGTGTAAATTAAAAAGCTATATGTGATTTACCTAATTACTGGCATTGGAAAATGCTGGCCAACAAAGCTGAGCAGTTTGTTGTTGTGTGCTGGTAGTAAAGACAAGGGGATTTGCAGTGTTTGAACTTCTGACAACGCCATGTCAAAAAGAGATGGACAATTGTTCTCCTCACCTGAGAAAGAACAAGAGAAATCCTGTGAGGTAACCCATACACAAGGACACAGCCGTGCAGAATGAGGGGACAGCTGCAAAGACACTTTACCATCTCACGCCCATCCCCTTTCTGTTCTGGAAGACTGAAGTCAAAGAAATAAAGTGAGGAAATGAGATTTAAAAAATAAAGAATAATTTAGAACATATGGGTTTCTTTATGAAAGGAAGTGTGGAGAGTAATGTTAATGTTTCATAGCCTGACTTTGCATGTCCACACAACAAGGATGTCAGAATTATAAATGGAGTAATGAATAAATTTTAGATTACATGCCTTGGAAATACGCACAAGCTTAGAGTTAAAATAGCTTTTCTTATTTCACTTGTTTCTATTCAATGTATTGTTTGACCTATTTCAATTCCTTGGAGAAAGAGCATCACTGCCAGTCAAACAACCTACTCATTTCTTCTTGATAATTAGTATTTTTACATTAAAACGTTAAGTGTTTCCCCATATAACTACAATAATTCTTTTATTCCATTAGGTATCTCTCTAAGCCTACAGTACCTTGACGGTGACTAAAAGAAGTGATTTATTAAATGTTGAAAACACAGCGCTGGGTAATTCCTGTACAACTTTAAGAAAATGGTAAATGAACCAGAAAAACTAGAAACCTTAGCACATAGATCAGGCCTGGGCAGCCCAGCCTTGTGAGCACTGTTAGTCACCATTTCCCTACCCTCTGCAGCCATAGGCCTGTGTTTTCCCTTTGCTACTGCTTACTATAAAAATGTATTAAATCACACAACACTCTGTTTCCAGAAGAACTTTCCTATACCATAGGGTGGAAAGATGTGCAAATATGGATTATTACAGATCTGTGATTGAAAAAGTGTTGCTGCTCAGTGAGGAGCCTTGCCAGCTACCATTAGTGATGAGGCTTTCTGTATCAATTCCAGCATTTCTTTCTTGAGCAAGAGCTGGGCAAGCTAAAGTCCCTGTGTGTTCTAAACGGAAATATTTGCCTTCAAGATCTAAGGTTTCTGTCATTCCCTTGCTTTCCTCTGGTCCTTGTATCTAAACTCCTACCCCCACACGATGTTTCACAGGCAAAGGGAGAAAGAAGACAGCTGTGGTCTAGGAAAGAAAAATATTTGGAGAACTGTTAATTGGGTTTTTTACTACATGTAACAATAATTGTAACACCACTTTTATGCTCATGTTGTAGCAGAACTGAATTATTTAGGTAATTTAATTTTTTATATTTTCTTCTTGATTTCATTATCTAGATTTTGTGTGAGGTGGTTTTCGTTTGGTTTTTTTTTTGTTATTTCAGAGTGCTGGTGATTGCGGACATCACAGATGTGTGCTACATTTGCTTTCTTCTAGCATCTTTTTACCTACACAGAATTATTCTGTTTTGGGGTGTCCCTCCTAAGTTTTGCTTGCACCCCTTGAAGCCTATATTTTATTTTATTTTTTTAAAGTAATTTGCTATTTTGCTTTTATGCTCCAAAGTCACTTAATTTAGCAGTATTTCAGTTTCTCCACCTATTGGAGATTATTTCCTAGAGCCGTTTTCATGTCCCCAAGAGGATGTCCCTTTTTGGTGCAGTGGTGCCATCCAGTCTCAAGGGCTTTTGGTGTCCCCAGAGATGTCATTATGCTGGGACGGGAGGGACTGCAGGGGTCAAAGAACACAGAAACCCCGGTGTGGGCAGTGGATCTGCTTCTGGCACCATCTCTAATGTGCTGCTTTTTCACTGATTTCCTCTCTTAGTTCCTTTTAGATCAGTTAATCCTCCTGAAGGGTAACTGAATACATATCTGATTGACAAAAGCACTCTGCACCTGGAGAGCCCATCAGAACTGTCATAACTCAATTTCAGAGTAATCCTTCACTTTGAACGCTAAAACATTTTAGAGTCTTAGTCACTCCTGTTCCTTTGGCTCCTTGACACCGAACTTCTGAAAGACCCTGGCCTTTTGTGTCTCACAGGGCTCTCTCCCGAGTCATTTCCCATTTGTTCAGCTTTCACTGGTTTCAGTTTGAGCAGCACAGGAGAACGCAGCCTCTGATGTGCAAATTGCCTGTACAGAGATGCATTTCAGTGGTGTTTAGGGTTCAGTATATAAGTTCCGACAGATGTGATCAGATACTGCATTTCAAAGTGATACTGGCATTATTTCCTTTTCTGCTTTTGAGTTTGTTGTGAGAAAGCATTAGGTAGGCATATTCTTGTACATTCTTTTTGGAAGTAATGCTTGCTTAGTTTGATTCCC
>VZTF01001751.1:423635-563986 GCA_013397755.1 Cnemophilus loriae
CCTAAAGATGAGAATTTTAACACTCACACCCACCATACCCCAATTATTTAAGCAATCTTTTAAACAGCAGTACAGTTTTTCATTTTGGACTACTTGTTACCTAATTTTCCCCTAAGTTACTGTATATGGCATACAAAAGGTGTATCTAAGACACTCACATGCCCAAGTTCTCATCTGAACCTCTAAATGTATGGATAACTCTAACATAAATAATAAAAAGCGTCAAACACAGAAGATTTCCTCTAGGATTTTGGATTTGAGCTTCTAAATCCCAATAAAAGTAGAAAAAATAAGTCACAAAATCATATGTGCCTGGCTTGAAAGTGGAAATTTATGGATTCAAAGATTGATGAAATTCTGTGTATTGTCAGAAGACTATTTCTGAGATTTTCAATTTTTTATACAATACTGATGATTTTTCCCATTCAGTTGTGTATGGTTCAGTGATCATTCATTTCCCTTCTTTATTTTATGTTTTCGTATGGCATGCTTAAATTAAATATTATGAGTCATTTATTGTGGAAAATTGATGTCTTTTTCTGCTTCCATCATAATATTACACAGGTTTGTTTTTTTTTTTTCTCAGAGCAAATGAGGTTTTTGGTCTTCCTTAGAAATGTCATGAGCTGTTAAGGGAATTCTATCACTCAATTATTTAAGTGTTTTTCATTGTCAGAATATTCAAACTGAACAAAAATGATAAACAATAGTGAAGAAAAATGGATTTATGTGAGAATTTTTAATTGGGCTGATAAATTTAGTAGCTAATATCTTTAAACAGACTGGTTTTGTAAACTGTGGATTACACGTTAAAAAATTTGCAGGAGATATCTCACAAGAGCTGCATTCTTTTTGTTTTGTTTGTTTGTTTGACTTTTAGGATCTTTCTGATCGTGTGCTTTTACCAAATTCTCCTTTATTTCTGTGATTCTGATAATGCAGTCTGACTGATGGTTAGAAGCTTCTCCATCCAAGCTTTTCCCTGTTAACTCAGCAAGCCGGAATGTTGACTTTTCATTCTTTCCAGCGGAGTGACATTTTTTTCATTGCCTTCCTTGTGTTATCCTTCCATAGGGAAGTAGCAGTAACTCTGTGAGGCTGTTAGCTCCTGTGTGTATGAGGTTTTTGTTGATTGTACAAGTTCCAGGCACTGGCACATTCTCTGGGAATGAAACATCTTTTTTATGGTGGGTACTTTGAATGGTGCAACACCAAAAGACCTGTGTAAGGCAACAATATTCGTATAGCAAAGAAGACACATTTTAAAATTTAGAGGGGGATTAGTTGTGGTACTTTGTTTGGTTTTGTAAGGGCCTTCAACACTGCAAGATTGTTCAGAATCACTTTTATACTGATACATTTATCATTAATGACGAGAAACCTTGAAATTTGACCCTTAAAAGCTGTATCTCTACCTCAGTAACAAACTGTGTGTGTCCTTGTCAGGGTCAGTGCTGTAACGAGTGGGATGCAGGTGTTTCTCAGCCTGTAGGTTATGACAGTGCTCAGAAATAACAGCCAGAATGTACACATACAGAAAAATACAATACTGATACACTGTAATTGTCCTCTAACTAATAAAAAAGTAATTTTTTTTACTAGGGTTATGGAATTCCCATTGCGATCGAAAAGAATCATTTAAATACAGAATTACAAAGACTTAAAATGGTACTTCGTTCTTAGAATCAGGCTGCATTGTGCATTCTCACTGTGAAAGTGATTTTGCATCTGTTCTGGGAGCAGAGCACCAATTTACTGAAATGGGAATTTGCCATGTGGAACAGCTGCAGACAGAGGACCTTGAATGAGCAAAAAACTTTTATCCCACTTGGTCGGGTTTGAAGGGTATTAGTAGATGATACTCTTAAGGAGTTGTGCAGTTGTTCTTGTTGTGTGTATATGTCTAAGAATAAATATGCTAATTATAAAGGGCAAAAAAAAGAGAGATTTGATAGCAATTAATAAATACTTGAGTTATGTCCCAGACCTCTTCTGTATCCTCATGACCCATCATGGTAATGCAAACAGGCTCAACTGGCAGCTCAAGCACCTTCCAGAGTTTATAAAATCCATCACGCTGTTGTTGGAAAGTTGATGTGTGTCCATCTTCTGCCTCCAGCTGTCAGTGGTGGCATTGGCACCGGGATGTCGTGGAGCACTGGCTCTGACTTGTTCCTGGTTTATGGGATTCCTGCCCTGCCTGCTTTGAACCCATATCTGTGGGGAGTGGGACTAACGTGCACCCTTGGCCAAGGGCAGGGGGGAGCTGTGTTGCAGGAGACCACTGGGAACGTAGGAAATGAGGAGGTCTGAAGGAGCCCTGATCATGGATCTTCCATTCCTGTTCACCTACAGAGGAGGTGTCCTAAAGTCACGGGATTTGTAATTTTGTTTTTAAAATTTCATTGACAACTAGCAGGGGAGAAAAAAAAAGATTATTGTTTCAAATTGTATAATTCAATTTTTATTCAAAATTCTGCGTTTTACTCACTGTCTCTAGGTGAAAAATTGCCTGGGATGTAAACTGGCAAGAGTTCTCCTGCGTGGTTAGGTAACAAACAAGATACGCTGAATGTTTTGTGCTATTTTAAAGCTATGACTTCAGTGTTTATTTTTGTGAATGGTTTAACATGAGCTTGTTTTAAGGATAGGGTAGGTCATCAGTAGGGAAACTTCATATTTAGCTTCTCCATATGCTTAAATTTTTTCAATGTTGCCGCCTTGAGAATTTAAGCTGAATGGTGAGGGTGCCTTAATTTGTAATTTACACAAAACAAATCAAGTACACAGTCAGCTCTGACACATCAGCGTTTAATAGAGTATTACGTAATCCAGTCTTTAAAAAAAAAAAAAAAACCTGTTCAGATTTTCTTTGTACAATTTTATTTAAAAGACCTCATCTCAAGTCATTCTGGTTTTTTTTTTTTTTTTGAGTTTGGCTTATGGGGTTGTGGTTTTTGGGCTTTTTTGGTGACGCTTTCTATATTAGTTTTTTCCTTTTTAGTCCCTGCATTTTCTTTAGATAACCCATTTAGGACTGGAAAACACTGGTTGAGCAAGTTGCTAAAACTTTGGAGGGGGAGGATTGTGCTTTTAAATTTCTGCTCTGAAAGAAGCCGTTAAGACTATTGTGTATGCACAGGAAGTCTTGGCATTGGCAGTGAACTCTGATGTACTCCTTATAGATTTGAGTATATTGGACAAGATATTCCTCTCATCCTGTGTTCCTGTCCTTCATCGTTCCTTCAAGCAATAGAAAGCCTGAATACGTTTTCTAACAATGGAGAGTGAAAGAATAGACTCACAAATGTACAGTAAACATTGTTTCCAGTTGACCAAATTACAGCAGGTTATACATCAGCATCTGAAGTGTGCTACTGTGGTTACAATCCCAGAGTTTTCAGATTTCGTTGGGCAGTCTGTTTTTGATGCATGCATGCTGTTCTGGTGAATTCTGAGCTTGGTGATCTTGCTCATTTTTATGCATAAATTTTCCATTTTTACATCTAGTTGATTAAAAAATTATACCAGCATTTCTCAGCTTTGTTAGAAATCTGTCATGAGAGCAGAAGGATTGAATCCCCATTTAATGAAAAACCAGTTTGGATAAATGTTTATATACTGTCAGGTTTTATTGTGAGTCTTCTGCATAATAGTAGCTGTAATCCAGGCATAGCCCTTGCTGTCAGCAGAAGCAGGAGAAAGGGAGCAAACAGATGGGACTTTAGAACTGTTCTGAGTGTGGCATATGATACGTGCACTTAACCATAAGTTAAAAATCTAAAAAGCTAAGAATATAATTTCCCTGATTTAGTTACATGGCTTATTTTCTAGGCTTTGGCAGTCTGACCTAGGTGTTTTAAAATACCAGCTACTCCATTTTGTGCGTTCCCTCATCTTGTATTATGCTGACACTTTTCCAGAATGCTTCCAACGTGTAAATAAAGCAAGCCCAGGAAATTATTCTCTATTGAATAGCATTGAATATATTAAAAAATCTCACTTATGTCATAATATTCCAAGCATAGTTTCAGTGAAATAATCCACTGTATTAAGATGACAATGTAACATACAGCTACAAACTTTTAAAGGAGGAAGAAGGCTGTGCTTGGAATTTAGGATATTTTCCATGTCAAGGGCAATCAACAGAACTCCTGCTGGGAAAATTACTGTGTTATGAGCATAGCTGTAGCACATATCTAGATTATAGTTGCCAAGTTGCACACGCCATTTTCTGGAATGCCTCTGCCTTTACTTTCATGTTTACTTTGGAAAACCTGGAGCAAAGTGGAAATACTACTTTAGGTGCTACTTTATTATCGATACTCCGTTGTATTATTACTCCATCACCTGTTTATTCAGCAGTGCTGTCACAGGCTGTGGTTGCTTTCAGCAACCTTTCACTTTTCACTTGATTGTTTTTTTTAGCTCAAATGGAATGGTCAGTGTGCCTGAAGTGCTGTGACTGGTTGATGCTTTTCAAAACTCAGCCTGTAAGAAATCAGGAAGCTGCAATTCTGGCCAAGAAGTCTGTTACAGGGAGTGCACATCCCCAGGGTAGCATCAGCTTGCCCATTTTCATTTACTCCAGGCAGTGCTCATAATAAATAAGTGAAAACCTTTACTGCCTTAAGTAATATTAATATCATCTACAATGTGACTACTTCTGCCTGTTTTTTTATTGGCAACCATCATGCTTTTCTTGTGTAATTTTAGGTATTTCTTTTCCTTCCTAAAACAAACAAACAAAAAATCCCCAAACAAATACCAAACCAGAAAACACTCCCCAAACCCAAAGCATTTCTGTGTGTTCTCTTTCAAGCTCCTGCCGCTTAAAATAACAAGAAGAGGTTGCACGGCTTTGCTGTCACATACCTGGTTTCCTGTTTTAAACCTTTTTAGAAATGAACTGTGAAGAAAAATGGTTTATAAAGCTCCAGGTGAAATGGTGTAAAGTCCAAGACATCTGTAGGACTCTTACTTGTTACCTAGGTATCCTAAATTTTTTCATACTATCCAATTTTACATAATTTTTATCATTTGGTCTGATATTTTTTGCAATCAACATATAAGCCTTGTGTTCTTTTAATTGGGTGCAGCTAATCAGAATAAAAACTAAATTAACTGGTCCAAATACCAAATTTCACATATATAAAATCAGTACTTTTTCAGTTATCCCTATTTTTTTTCTAACAGTCCTCTGAAATTAAGCCCCTTCAAGTCTGATATTATGGTATAAGAATTCAATAAATAACAAGCAGGTTTTAAAATGTAAATTGAGTCTTTTAACATCCTCCCCAGATGCAATAGTGCAGGAACACATTATATGATATTCACATGAAACACAAGAACATCTGATTCACGCTTTCATAATTTAACATTCAGAAGATAGAGGCTCTTGAGAAATCTTCTTGTCAAAGTACTTTAATTATTGATTAATTTTGACAGTATCAACACTCCATTTTACAGTGCTTTTTATTTACAGATTTTCCCCTGGATTATTGCATGCAGCTTCTGCTGTAACTTCTGTGGTAGAAAATACTTCGAGTTTACAGAATACACACACCAATTTAAAAGTCTTGTGAAATCCGGTTACTTTCAAATATCTGCGTAACTAAGTGTTTTAATGCAGCAGCGTAAGAGTTTGCATTTCAAATGTCATGACAGATATTTCCCTCGAAGTGTTTACAGAAGTTCACCCTAGAGCACATGCTCAAGTTTTTGGGTACTGCGGTAAACCAGAGTTTATTACGGTTGTTGCTGTTCACACGGCATCATTCTATCAAGCAGCTCTGTGCACCAGAGGTCACTGGCAAAACATCTATTATCCATTTATCCCTCTAAAACATCTTCTGAAAGCAGTTTTGTGTTTGTCTTATTGTTTGGGGGAGGATAAATTAATTTAACGGCAAAAAGAAATACAGAATGAAAGAAAGCTTTGTATTTAATGATAGTTGCTATAGCCTGTATTCATAGTATTTCAGGTTTTATTTGCTTTCTACTGAGCACCTTAGGCTACATTTTCTAATGCTTTTCCTTTGAAAAAAAAAAAATTGATTATTAACCAGTTGTGATTTCCTGGCTCCATTTCTGTCTTTTGAAGTCATGAAATTGACACACCTGCTTAAGGTTATGGTGAAGATGCATTTTTCCAGTGGGAACAATAAGGATAAAAGTAGTAATACTGTCCAGATAAAATGCATGCCCAGATAATTAAATTACGCTCCAATTTAAAAATTCACCTGTGATTCATTCGATTTAAGCAAATATCTGTAAAAGCAAAATAAAATTCATAGTACATTTTGTCTTGTTTGAAATGCTTATTCAAATTAATATTTTTGAAAGAGTTTGAGGAAAAAGGGGAAATAAAGGAGAAATTGTGTAGATGTGCATCCGAAGTTAATATTGAAGCTTAAGAGAATGTGTTTTAAACCTGTGTCAGCATGCACTACTGAAAAAACATGGAATTAATTTCTCTTTCTCAGAATACTAAACATGAACGTAAATCCATTTTCAGTTAATGTAAAGCATGGGAAAACATAGTTACAGGCTTAGCACATCCCCCTGCCTACATTTTATTTTTGTAAAGCCACACATCTGTAGTTCACAGATAATAGCATCAAGTGAAGCACTGTTAATTCTTTTATGTATGTACAGTTGCTTCCCAGACATAAGAGATATGTACCCTTTTTTAGAACAACCAGTAATATGACTGAAACAAAAATATTTCTGGAAGCTTGAAGTAAACTGTCATCCCTTTCTGGCGTTCTGGAAAAGAAAGAGGCCAAATTCAGCTCCCTTTGGATTTGGCAAGATCCCTTCAGCTGGTTGAATCAAGAATTGGGCTATAACCTGGAATTTCAGTAGGGAGAAGTGAGAAATGGAGTTGCCAGCTCAGCAGCTGAGATGGCTTTTTCTTGAGGCTGCTAATAATGCTTGGATTTCTTCAGCTGGCATTTAAGTGGGATATTAGGAAACAATGCTGTGCTAGCATTTATTCCCATGTCTCAATATCAAGAATACTTAAAGCCAGTGGAATCTTTCAGTGTTATTGTTGTTATCACCACCTTTTCTTGTGCCTACGTGTGTTTCTGAAGCTGTATCTTGTCATCGTAGTTTAGCAGGGCATCCTGGTTTTATACCACATCTCTGCTTGTAGAGATGAGTCAAATCCATTCTATACAAAATACAGACTTCTATTAAGAAAGTTGATCGGTTGATAGAATAAATTGCCTCTAAACTGCCTCCTGTTTCCTAATTCTAAAGGAAAATAAAGTTGTGACACGTACAGAAAGCTATTACTCAGTACATGGTGTCTGCAACTAAATACAAGATGGAGAGGTATATCCTGAAAATTGGAAAAACACAAATTGCTCAAGTTCTTCCACTGCAAAGGAATGTTCTGTCAAATTATAAGAATTGGGGTTTTCTCCCCCTTTATTTCCAAGACCTCAGTGGGAAAAGGTTTATATAGCTTTTATAGTACACACAAAGTATTTGTAGAAAAAGAAACCATCCCTTAAAATGTATGGGTGCAAATATTGATGACATATATTTCATCTGTCTTGAAGCTAACATATGCAAATATTCTGCCATCAAACTCTGCTTTTAAATTAACTTGGAAATGAGTTAGGTTTGTTGTTGTTCTTACCTCCCTTAGGCAAGAAGGAATTTGTGAAGTGCATAATGCAGACATCTGAAATCTCTCATTTAAATTCTCATCCCTGCCAGTGTCTTAAGTACACTGAAAGCAATAGCATTTCCAATCTAATCCTATCTGCAGACATTCTCCCAGAAGATCTGCTGGGGAAAAAAAAAAAACTCGCTAGAAGAAGAAATAAGCTCTGGACAATTGAGTCCTTTAAATAGAAATATATGCCAACTATATCAAAATGCTAAATACCAGAACTTTAATCCACCAGCTCTCTAGATCCATCTAAATGAGAAGAACAAACAAAACCAACCACCTGTTTCCTCTATCCTTTAGAAAGGAAGAAAGCCCTTCCCGCTATCTCAAATAGGAAGAGGGGAGGTAAGGCAAAAAACGTGTAGATCCTGTAATGTCGTGTAAAGTGGGGCGTCTGAGATTAGACAGGCAGGTAAACTGTTTTATATGAGTTGTATTAATAGATAAATATTCTGGTTCTTATCCTGTACCCGTTAGCGTAGTGTTTGAGTTTTAAACATATTCCTTGAAGTAATTCCAGTGCAGAGGGGTGAACTCTTTAGGCAACCTGCCAGCAATATAAAGTAAGAAGCAAATTTAGATAAAGTCTCTTCAGAGATAATGCCAGAAGCTTGTAATGAAGCACCTTTTGGGCTGTGTTTGTGCCTCATCAGCCACTTTGTTAGGCAGAAAACTGCAGTTTTCACAAGAATTGTGCTGTTGAACAGCCACTGTCAGAAGCCTAGGGTAATAAGTGCACTTTTACTTGGATCAGCACACAAATCTGAGGTCAAACTCCAGGCACTTAAGATAGTTATAACATGCTAGTGATACCTTGTTAATTTATTAAATTCAAAGGATATTTGACAGGAGAATGCAAAGTCAGAGGTTGTCTCTGGAATTGCTTCTGGAAGGGAAGCATCTGCTATAAAGCTATATAAGTTTATAAACTTTGCATCAGGTGCCGCATATTTCTTAGAAAGCAGCAGTACTTTGTCTTTTAGTGAACGTATATAATCTTTGCAGCAAGTATTTTGTCTGTCTCTTTCCTATTTTATGGTGCTTTATCCTGACTTCATGAGGATATTTTATTTTTTAAAAGCATCTTACAAAAAAAAGGGAAAATAATACTTTTCTGGTTTTTTGTTTGCTAGTTTTTATTATAAGTTTATTCAGGACAGGGGGGAAAAACATTTAAAAATTAAATAAAGCCCTGATTTGTTCTCATTGGTATAATGAAAATCCCTGCAGACAAGCCATGTTTCTTTGGCCTCATTGCACACAAAAATACTTGGTTTTTTCCTTCCCTTTTTTTTTTTTTTTTTGTATTGGCTATTTTGAAAAGTAAAAACTAGAATAATAAATACAGTATCTAAAGGGACAGGGAGCTGAAGTTGATGGGTCTTGCTGGCAGACTCCTCAGTGCTGCAGAATGGAACTTTGCATGGGAGCTGCACTGGAGCCAGGCTCCCCTTTACTTCTGCCCTTTCTCTTTGTGTCTCTTTCTCTTCATTTCTATTCTATCTTTAGGTCCTCTCTAATACTGTTCAAGTAATAGTGAGGTTCTGCCTTTCGGGGTCCGCTCCCATCGGCAGTCGGAAGGAGGGCAGTGTAAGGTCCCCGTGCGATGGCTGTCCTGGATGGGGCGTTCCTAGGGGACTGCCTTCTGGAGGAATTTTCAGCTTGCTGCTTAGATTTCTCGCTGTGGCTGGAGTTCCCAGTAGAGTTTGTGACGATGACGAGTCCTAAAAATTGAGGGTTTTGCTAATCTTATTAGGGAAATACTAGCAAAACAGACCTGAAACAGACTTTAACCACCCACTCCCTTCAATAGGAAAAGCTTATTTCAAACATCATCTTGACAGATTCGTAAGGAAAGGTGGGTAAAATAGCAGTGTAAGTTTTTGGTTGCTGGCTGAGGGGTATGGTTAGGGCAGCAGAGCTGACCAGGTGCTGATTGTCTTTGAGGACTCTGCAGGAAAAGATGGAGAATTAAAACTTTGATGAGTTAGTAGAGACAGAACATGGGAAAATAAAATCCTAATTTGATGGATTAATAAGTCAGCAACAATTAAATAAGACCAATTGCTTAAGTAGAGGTTTTTGTATTCAAGCTCCATTGAAGTCTTTGTGGACTGAGGAGAATTACATAGAAGGGAATATTGTTCATAAATCTGTGGTGCTACTTCCATGCTAAATTGCTGCTGTGTCCATGTGACTTGCTAACTCAAAACCAGTGCAGAAATCATTGGGGCTTCATGTTGCTGCGTTGTCCAGGCTCTACATAACTTTTTGTCTTATTTAGAACAATGGTCCTTTTGATTTGTAAGGCATCCAGCATGTTACAAAAGCTACCAGGTCTATGCACTAAATCAGTTCCTATTAGCAGAACTTGATGTTGTAGCTGCTCTGGCAGTGGCAATGTGAGATACTGATCCTGTCTGATACAGAAAGGCTTTGCCAAAATGGACTCAAAAAGCAGAGCATTATTCCCATGTTGCAGTATTGGTTGAAACCATACAAGATGTTGACAAAAAGGACTGTAGTAGTTGTGCTTTTCTCTGCTACTTGGACCATTTTGATCATTGCTTTCGGGAAAGAGATGTTTGTCTCATTGTGGATGTCTATAGAGATGATAAGTTAATATTAGTGGGTTTATTACTTGTTTTTAGGAGTGGGGTTGAGGGTTTACCTCTGTACACTGGAACTTTAAAACTGTTCTGGAACCAGGAGTCTCTAACTTAGCAAAAGAAATTTCTGTCAAAAGACATGAATTTCCTGAAATTCAGGAAGGAAGCAGCAGCAACAGCTAGAATTTCGTGTAGTTTTTTTTGTATATACAGCTAAAGTGAAAACATCCCAAACCAAGAAGCAAAGATGCTCTCTTTTGGAAAGAATTAGCAGGTTCTCGTAGCAGTGGTTTTAAAATGCTTACTCTTGTAAATCCCTGAGCACTCTGTGTTTAAATAATAATGATTTACAGCAGTGGAAATGTTTGGTACACTGCGCTCACTATAAAGATTTTTATATCTATCTCATTTTTGTAAGTAGTAAACAGTAGAATATTTCCTAATAGAAGAAAATGGGTGAGATAGTGGCAATATATGCAACATGTTAGCAAAAAATAGACTGTATTAATTTTAAATAAAGTAAAAAGTTAATTCATTATGTATGATGGATAACTATAATATTTGCTGGGATGAAATTTCTAGTAAATCTTATTATATGCTGAATTTTGGGCATCAAGATGATTGTGCTCTTGTCCGGAGTGACTTGCTTTCTTTGTGTAGTGTGATTTTCTCATGATGTAAAAATAAATCAGAAAACAAGATGCTGCATATTGACAGAACTGGAATTATTTTTTTTAATTTTTTTTAAAAATATTGTTGCCGAATTCTCCCAAATGTTATGGTTTGTTGGGTTACATAGAAGGAAGACACTGCTGTGTCTGTAGCTGCATCTGGTAATTTTTTCATGGTTTTCAAAGACAAGTTTCTCTGTTCTGGATTTTGTTTTCCCACAGTTATTTTCAATAATCCATAATCACACCACACGTTTGATGGAGCCACACAGATCACAGGTCTGTCTCAGTCATCCCAAGCGCATTCATTCTGTTTAAATGTTCATTTTGGCTTGCTTGCCTGGCATTTTGTCATGGATGTCTAGCAGTAATCTGAGGCTCACCACAGCATAGCACGAGTTGCTCTTAATCTTTTAATTGCTTGTTCAGTTAAATCCCTTTCTGAACTAGATGCTGGCAGTGTATCCTTAGAGCCATAGTATTCCCAGGGTCTTATTGGGAAAATGGTCACTGTAATGCAGACATTGCAGTTTCACCCCAAATTCTCCTCATCCTGAGTTCATGCTGCATAGCAGGGAACAGTGTTCTACTCCTGCCTTGGTCAAAGTCCTTGTTGGGCAAAAGTGTTTTCTCCAGCACAGAAAATTAATCAAGACTGCCACCCCCACCCCACTCTGTCAGTGCTTTCACTGTTGTGAGCTCAAAGCTCTGACTGGCACAAAAGTTGTGTTCCACAAGTTATCTCCTGATCATTTCGTGTCAGGCTAACAGGCTGTCCAAGCATGGGAAAGCAGAAATTCTTAGGTAGGAGTTACATTGTTTAATCGTTTGCTGAGCGCCATCACTATGAAATTATGCTGGAGATTAGCTGCTGATCTTTGTCCTGCATATGAAATATGTTCAGGCTCTCTGAAAATATAATTGCAAAGTCAATAACTGAGGAAGAAAAATGATATGGTAAGTGAAGACAGTGTATCTCTAAGGAATAAAACAATGTGTATATTTGTTTAAAATAGCCAAGTTAGATAAATATGTATATATAGATATACACATACGTGTGGATTTATATGTGTGTATGAAAAGGGTCAATCTCAGCTATTCCATGATAAGTAGCAAATGACAGACTTTTGCAGTAGTAATGAATTGGAAAAAATAATTGTTACTTAGCAAGGAGGTGAATTTTGTACAGGATTTAAATTTTAAATACAGACACGTGGCTCTTCAGAGTGTCAGACTCTTATATAGAAGGGGGTTTTTTGTGGTGCTGTAGCCAGAAGCTAGAAAACTTTGTGTTTTCTTCTGGAAACCTCAAAGGATTATTTCTTTATCTAAGCATCTTTTTTTCCTTTCTTTCTTTCTGTGAACACTTTTTGTCGCCTTTCTGTAATTACAAATGCCTTGCAAATTTGTTGCTCTGTGTATAGTTACTGAAAGGCCCCAGTAGTTCAAAAGCATTACAGGGGAAAGCAGGAATGGATAAAATTGACTGTGATCAAGTGGGGATGATAAAGGGGTCTTCTCTTAAATTGTCTCCTGTTACTGCTGTAATTTATTTTTGGTTAGGGATTAGGTGGTGTAACCTGAAAAGAATTATCACGGTAATTCTGGGACACAGTTTTTAGGTGTAGAGAGAACTGCAGCATTACATGACCGAACAAGTCGACATCATTTGGAAGAAAACATAGATTCATGCTTAATGAATCCTTGTTTACCAAAGGATCAGAGTTACATAATTATGTAGTAGAAAAGAAAAACTATAATCTGGGCCTTTTACTACTTGAAAATGTTTGCAGAGTAGCCAGGAAGAAAGCTTAGTGTCTGTAAGTGGGCAAAAATCCAGATAAGCTTTTCCAGTATTGCTTGCCTGGAAATTCAGCTATTCCCTATAGTAAAAGCCAGCAAGAGGTAGTATCCATCAATTGTTTTCACTGACTTAATCTGTTGACATTTCTGAAAACAGGCAAGTAATACGTAAAGAATACATGTAAACCTTTTTGCCCTTTGTAAATAAAATGTAAAATGTGGCCTTTATAGGCTAAGTTTTGTACAAGCTGTGGAACTGTTGAAAAACTGACTTGAGTGGGTTCTCGGTCAGTTAGAAGCTTGCATTATAATTTTCCATTGCAGTTTTCACATTAATTACTGACACAAATAAGCTTTTGCAGGTCTCTCTATTTTAACACTTTATTAGTGTTCTGTAGGGAATAAGGACATTGACATCTTTTTGTTTAGCATCATCCTTACAGTATAGGTGTTAATTTTCATTATATTTTGGTTACACGGAAGTGTCAATAAATATCTTTATTATGATCCAAAAAGTCTGGATATGCAAGTTCTATTTTCCTTTCAATTTATGCTCAGCTGGAATAACAGGGAGGTCTAATAGTCATAAGAAAAATTTAGAATTATGAATCCTAAAATGATTAGGCAGTTTGTATGTGGCTAATAGGAACTGTGTTATCCTTTATAAGAATTAGGTATTTGATTGTTTGTTTGTTTGTTTGTTTTTAAAAGGTGTACAAGTGTAAAAATGAAAGTACATCCAATGTCTTACAGGAGTTTCTGGAGTTCACGCTGTGCTGTGTTTCATTGTGCTGGAGAGTTCTTGATCTTTTGTCAAAATCCAGAGGTGCATTCCTGGGATATCTGTTAGAAGAATCTGAGATGTGTATTAAATCTCACTGTTTTGCTTCCTTCTTTTCAGCAGTGACTTAATCCTGAACTTTTCAGAAATAGTCATCTGCTCCTAAAATAGGCAACAGCTTTTAACCCCGGATGATTATTGACCAGATGACATTTATAATTTTTGTCTGTCCTCTTTTTGAATAGAGAGTCAAAGTTCATTTGGAACAGTTGTTTTGCCTTTTTGCCTGTCTTGGTATTTAGACTGCAGTAAATTTGAGACTTTGAACCCCTTCTGGTAGAAGTTTGCACTTGCCGTGGGGACGTCTTTATCTCAGGGAAGTTGTAGATCAAGAAAACAGTGTCACAGCCAGAGACTTCCGTGTACTTCAACCTATCCTTGACTTCTCTGTGTGCCTAGAATACCTTTATGCCATTACACCTTCCTTATAAAATAGAATGTTTTGTATTATTACCTCTCAAACACACCACTGCAGTGACTTTGTAAAGTGGGCTTATTCATCAACACAATTGTGTTGAAAATTGATGATTGAAATGCATTTCAGTTTTGTCTGATGGACAAAATTAGGTGGAGTCATCCGATATATTTCTTGATAGCCAAGCTAATTATTTGTAGTTTGACCTGATAAATCATTATCAGGTAGGTCTTTGTCTTGTGATGCACTGGCTGTTGATTATTAAGGACTGATGCCTGGGCAGGTCTGGTGGGGGAGCTCTCTGGTCTCTGTTGTCACACGAGGTGGAGCGCACGTGCTGCACTGTAGGTTGCTGCAGTGATTGCCGTTTCCTCTGATGTTACATTAATCTGAGCCTGATCAGTGTCTTAAATACTATCTAATCACAGCAGTAGCTAAATAAATAATGAGAAGTGGCTTTTAATGGAATAGATTCTGTATGTATATGTATCACTCACTGAAATTTTGCCTCTTGGACACTAATATTTTGGGAGTTGGTCTTGCAGCCTGTTCCCATTTATCTGTTAGTTTCCTTTTCATTGTCTTATAAACCAATCTGTCAAACCAGCAAGGTCAGATGTAAATCTTCATGACTGAAGACTGCTTTGTCTCTTGACTTCAGATTTTATAGATACTTCTGTTACAGGTATTATCTTCTTTTACCTCCTGCTGGAACCAAATTTTTTGTGATTGCCATTTCATTGTCTTAGATACGATCAAGCAAAAAAAGCGTCCTTTATGCATACAAACAAACACCAAATCAATTTTCCGCTTTTGCGCTTGTCTCTTTCAGGATCTGGTCTATAAGAACAAACAAATGAGAACAGGGAAATGGCTTACTTAGGGCCTCTTTCAAGCTCAAGGGGGTTTTTGTCAGGTTTTTTTTGTTACGATGGAGGTCAGTCCATCTGAAATGGTTTTGTTGATCAGTGAACGCGTTGCATGCCAGTGCTGGTTAGTCCTGGGTGGGTAGTACTGAGCACATCCTCAGGCTTGTGTTCCATTTAGTCCCACTTGGATTTGCCATACCAGGAGCATGAATATGTGCTTCAGCTCAAAGCACCAGGATCCCACTTTCCCAAGTTCTTTGCATGGGATGTTTTACTTCATTTGCGGTATTGCAATGCAGTAATGAGGGTGGTGTTCTGCAGCCTTGAACAGATCCAACAGTAACTAGTGAGTGTTGGTGCCTGTTATAAAACCAGGCACATAAACCAGTGCAAACCAATATTTATGAAATACTTGTTTGCTGCTGCTGTCAACACTTACCAAGTATTATTGCAACTATTCATTACTTGCAAATGGGCTTTTTGGGTTTTATTGTAATTAAACCAAGATAATAGCTCTTTACATTCCCCGTAATAAATCATGATGAATTAGTGAACTTATCTCCTCACCTATTTCTCTTCCCTTTTTAATTTAAGATATTGCATATGATTCTATGTTTTAACCTAGATTTGTATCTGCAAAGGAATTACAAAGTACTGCCCTCAATTTTTACACAAATGCGCAGTTCCACATCAGTGTCCGAAGTCTTTAGTTTAGATGTCATTTCAGCAATAGAACATTAATTTAAAGTAACAATTGGAACTAGGACCCATAAATATTGGCTAAAGCCAATGACTGAAAGCATGAAGTGAAGAATATCTACAGAACAGAAAACTGCATATGCTGTTATGTAAACACATTAAATATATTAATTATTTAAAATATAGTTAAATATATTAGTCTTGTATTTAACTATGATATTGACTTTCTTGGAAGTCAATGGAGAGAGCATCTGACTGACGTATTTTATAGAAAACTCAAATCCACCTCATGTATAAGAGCAATTGTTAGTGTAAAAGCAAATAGCATTTTTCTTTTCAGTCATTCGTCTACATGCCTCTCAAGTTTTGAGAGTTTTGAGAAACTTCCTGTGTTCAGGACAGAGACTCCTGGAGAGCTGCAAAGGGCCATCCAGTGGAAAATGCATTTTGAGGATGTTCTTTTGCCTCTTGCCTTTTTAGACTCCCATTAATGCAGTCTCGAGATATCATCTCTTTGCTGATATGTCCTCCTGAATAAACATAGTAATTACTGCTGTTAAAATAGCAAATACCATCTGAGCAGCAATCTTATAACCTCATCAGGTTTCAAAACAGATAAGGAAAGTAAGTTTATCTTCAGGAATGAGGAGCCAAAACGGTCATTCAGCATATTTGTCTGTATTATGTCCCCTGATCTCCTGAAACCATCAGAAAAATTCCACTGGGATGTGCTTCACGGTATTAATGATAGGATAAATGGTATTTGTCGAAGTCTTTAAAAGTCCAGGAGTAGACAAACTGCAACAAAGACATAACAGAAAGAATCATTTTTCTTGGTCTGGTGTTAAATTTCATAGTTCTTACAAGCTTTCAAAGATCGGCTGCTGTATTTTGAGGTGCAGAACTTGGATACGATAGATAACAATATGTTTTTGCTGGTTTAGCATAAAGAAAAGTAAATGATAAACAATAAATGGCCAATGAAAAACATCCTTCTTATGTGAAAGTATTCCACATATTGTCACATTTAGGTCTCTGTAAATGGCACACAACTCTTTCCTGTCATTTTCTGATAGCTGTCAAGAGTGGGAATTCAGCCTTTACTGAAGGAGGGGTTGGCATTCTGTAGTTCTGTAGCCATCCAAAAGTGATCCAATTATTCTATTTTATCACATTTTCTCTCTCCAGAGTTCCTTATGTGAAAAGTAATTCCTAAATTTCAGACTCCAAATGCTATAGTGAAGTGACAACATAATTTCAGTAATTACTGACTGTCTTAACACGAAGAAAGAGATTAGGCTTTCCAGTTGTTCAGTTTTTTATTTGCATGTGGCAAATGTTTTAATATTTTACTTTTTCTTAAACATAGGAAGAATGCTAAAACAGATTTTGTGAAAGATTGCTGGCAAAGTCTGTGTGCAAGTGCATTTATGGGTCACAGAGCTGCTTTCTGAACACAGGAGCTCAGAGGAGCCCCTCTTGACATGATCGATTTTAGGTGAACACCCTGCAGACGATTCCGTGTGCTCACTCCACACGTGCTGTTACACTCATGCTTTTATTTTCCTAGGTGGTTTTGTCCAAGCCATTTGCAGAGGGTAGGCCCTGCAAACATCCTCTGTGCTATTGAAAAGATAATAGTTTATAGTCTTAGCCCTTTGAGTCCAAAATCAGTACATGCTCAGAAGAATCAAAGCCTTGTCAATTATCAGGCTATCACAGTGTACTTTTGGAAGATTTTTCATGGCAGGTACAATATTTCAGGGTTGGATTTTATTTGGTTTGGTTTTTGGTTTTTTTTTTTTAAACAGAATTAGCAACTCAGGTAATTAAGCTTACATTAGATCAAATAAATGAGCTCTGAGAGTGAAGTTAAAAGCTGAAAGTTTGTCAGCCTAATTGTAACAAGTGGTTAGTCTGACATACAAGGTTAACAGCAGCTAAAAGCTTAGAAGGGAAAAAATATCACTCCATAAATAGGGAAATCCCTTAAAGAAAAGCTTTGCTGGGCTCAGGTGTATGAGGGAAGCAGGGCACACACCAGAGGATGAAGAGGAATTTTGACTTGATAGTTAAGAACCTTTAAAGATTAGAAAACCCCCAAATGTACAACATTTAATTAGAAGCTCATGATTTGGTGTTGTGGGGAGCTGAAGGGAGCAGAATTGGGAATGGCTTCTTCGAAATGACCTTGCTGTCAGAGTTTCACATAAGCTGTTAAATGCATGCGAAGAACTGCCACAAAATCAATGAAATAAAACATTGCAGTGGTCCAGTATGGAAGCATAAATTACCATTTTAATTTTCAATCAATAAGAAAACAGATATCCTTGAAGCAGTAAAACATGACCTGCACACAGATCTTCATTGCAGGACAAAAGAGAATGCAACAGATGTCCATAGAACTCTCATAGATGCTTTCAAGAACGATACTGGCTGTATAAAATAGGCAGAACAACACTGGTTCTGTATAATAAACTTATCTGCTCCTGATTGGGAATATCTGCTCAAAGAACAAAGCAACTTTCTTCATAGTTTATCATTTTGCAAAGCTTTTTGACAGCTGGCTTTAGAATTTGCAGTGGATGTCCATGTTTTGTTTTGAAGTTTGGGGTCTGGTCTAGCCCTGAACAGGTTTCGGGATGGTGCTGCCCAAAAGGCACTAAGGAGGGAAATAGAGTAGCACAGAGAATTTTATTGTGGGCCATAGTTTTACAAGTATTTAGCCTTGATTGTTGCCATAATTATTAGTTTGTGATGGTCTTTCATGTCTGTTTGAATGACTTAAGTAGACTATTTCTGTTGAGAAGGTAAACTTGTTACGGTAAAATCTGATTGCTTTTCAGTTTGAGCATGAAAGTAAGGGAGCTTGAAAATCCAACCCATTGATACCTTTAGTTAACTTCAAACCCTATTTGTAGGACAGTATTGAATAAGTTGAATAAGTATTGAATTGCTTTTGCCCGTGTTTCCAGATGGTCAGCACACAGTTTGAAATGCTTTAGTCACTTGGCTTATATTGAAAGGCTTCTCTGAGTACCCAGTGTTTGGTTTTGACTGGAAGTAATTTAATGTCTGAATCACAACTACAGAGATCTGAAGCTGAGCAGGATTTCTGCACGTGCTGTAAATTAAAACACCATTGTAGAATATTTGCTTATCCCATAAATTCTGTTTTCAAGATACCCATAGAGGCATGAAAAAATTAAATAAGACAAAAGTTTTCAAATTTACCAGCAGTCCTGACTAACTGGGGAGGTCTCACCTGGCTGGAAGGTTAAGTGGGAAAAAACTTGTGGTCCTTGTGGTTGGCTGGAAAGACTTGGGGTCCCAGCTTCTAACTGAAATAAGGGGGGAAAACAACTGATATATGTGTAGGACCAGTGTCACCATCAGGGGCTGTCACACGTGCCTGCAGCTTCTGCAGTTTCCAGAGAATGCAGCCCCTAGCACAGCTTGTTCAGTTCAGTGGCCGCAGCTCAGTGGAGTGATGGAATCAATAGTTTTCTGCTCATGTTAAACCAGTGAGAAAACATTTGTGATATGGGTGCAGGACCTCCGAAGGACTGGCTCCTTAGCAGGACAAGGGGGTCTTAGTGAAATCGTTTACGTAAATAGGGCTTTGTGGGTTAATAATAAGGCTCTTAGTTTTGTACTGTATTATTATTTATGTGTTTTAAAGCACCTCATCCATATGATTTTTTTTTCACAGAATTTCAGATTTGAATGAAACCAGAATGAAAATAAATGCAAATTATTTCCATTTATCTGATTTTTGCAGCAATTCTGTCCAGCCGAGGAGTTAGCATAATTTCTTTTCTGAGACACAAATCTGTCCAAATGAAACAAATCAGTCATAAACTCACTGGAGGGCTCAGTGTGTCTCTTCCTGAGTTTGTAACAAAGCTCAGAACAGAGTGACAAAAATGCATGTGACTTCATATCCTGGAATTCTACCTATAAAGGAATCATGTGGTTGTACCTATAATGGGATCATGTGACCTCTTTCTTCTGTCAGTGAAAAAGTCCTTGAGAGAACTTCTTGTTTGCATTTTTGAAAACTGTGTCTTTGCATAGCAGAATAAATCTTTCGTGATTTTGTTGTGAGCTGATTTTGCCAAATTAACACTATGTGATAATCCTAGCATGCAGTTTATGCTACTAAATTCTTCCCATCTTCCTTGCCAGGACAAAACAAGGTACCTCTTTCCCAAGCATGTTATTTATGAAAAAAAAGAACAGATGAATATTTGGTGAAACAAAGTAGAAATTTTAGGGAGGAATTTGCAAACCCTGAAGTGAATTTTCTTTTTATATTACTGATTTTAGGATTACTTCTCCAGTATCTTTTATCAATTTGCTATCAATATCCACATCAGTGTATTCTTGTGTATTTAAAATTTAGCTTGGGTTTAGTATAGAATCTATATTTAAAAGGAATGTAATGTTAATTCTATCAAAAGAGACTTTTTAAAAAAATGAAGTTGAAATAACAAAATTTATATCCTTTCCTGTTACATTCGGTGTCCTGTTAGTTTTGTATCTTTGTAACTTTTAATGTTTGTACTTGGAAAATACTAGCAATGTGCCTCAAAAACCATAGCACACAAAGTTAGTAATTGCATTTTGCTGAATTTCTATGGATGAAAATAGCCTTCAGGTTTCTGATGTGAGTTTTTTTCTGCAGTTTTTCATATCTGTTGAGAAGTTTTCCATCTTCTCTCTGGAATGTTATTAACAAATGTGATTTGGAAGGTAATTTTGTATATTTGACTGGCAAATGTGTGATTTTGCTACCCTTCGCAAGCAGCCCTCTTGTGTCCTATGCATGGTAACTTTTATTATCTAACCTCATCAAGTAATTTCTAAGGCTCGATGTGCCAGTGATACACAGCCATGTACATCTGATGCCAAGAAGTTTCTAACCCCTTTTTTTCATTAATCTTCATAACTGCAGTGATTTTCTGCAATTAATAGAGTGACTGAGAGACAAAAATCCGACATCCAGTTAGAGAACACTTCAGTAAGTTAAATGTATGCAGTTGGTTGAGTAAGTATTTAAACAGCTGCTAATAAAATCTCAGGACCATTGGGAATTACCTTTGTTAACACATGGGTATACTGAACTTTAGAAAAGGATGAACTTCGTGCTTTTCTGCAAAAAGCAAAAAGAAACAGAGATGGAAATTGCATATCAATTTAGTCAGAATATTGGAAGGCTGGGCATGAATATATTTTATAGATAGGTATTTACATCCTTTTTTGAGTTTCATCTCTCAGATTTTATCTCAGCAATTCACACAGCTAGCAAGTGGTCATACGAAATGTGGATACTAGTGACAACACACTTGCAAAACCTCTCTTCAGGTTGTAGGATTACTTGGTCTTCATTAACAGCAAAAAAATAAAAATGGAGAGGTGAGCAGAAGGGGTGGTATGGCTGGGTTTCACGTTACAGCACAGAACGAGTTTATCCGTTTATCCAATTTCCATTAGATTGAAGCTTCTACATGAGAATAAAGGAACTTTTTCAGTAGTTTCAAAAAGAAGTTAATTGTCTTCATGAAGAAATGAAATGTTGAAATAACACTAGCTGGTTTTCAGGCCACGAACAAGTTTAATCTCTCTCTCTCATAAACAATATTAGTCTCTTTGTGCACGTGTGTTCACAAGAAGTTCTCAGCACTCACACCCAGTGCGTGCTGTGGCATTCCCCTACAAACAACAAAAGGTTCCAGTTTCCGTAAATGAGTAACAGAACTGTTTCTGCCTTCTGAAATTGTAGAAGAAGCACACAGCAGGTTTCTAGTTTGGGAGAGAAAGATTGCCATACAAATAGGCTTGACCCTGTCTTTATTCAATAACATGTCCCTAGAGATTGGAAAAATCATTTGTTGTAAAAAGTAGAGGTATGAGGGAAGTGTTATGAGGTGTCAAAAACAGTTTGCAGCTTTTCCTTGGCAGCAGAGTTTTTCTGGAGAACTTGTGCAGTCTGTTCTGTCCTTTCTTCTGCAGTCAATAAGTTCTCTCTTTGCCTAAGGAGATTTTCTACTATTTTTGTTATGTTTGTAAAACTAAATAATTCTTCTGTGTAAATTGCTATTATTTCATTTCAGTTACTGATTCCAGAATCATACTGCTTTAATGCTTCCCAACTCTGTTTCCTTAATAGCGTTACCTGATTCTTCCAAGGAAACATAAACCTTATAATAGACAGATTGGTATCAATGTTGTTTCTTTAGATACACATCAGGTAATCTGGCTTTAAAGCCAAATGCTGTGAGAGGATAACAAAGGATTTGACCGTTGTTTTCTCGATCTCTAATCCAGATCTTTGTCAATTAGCAGGGTAGATGCAGTGCATCTAAACTGATTTTACCTGTTAGTTGTGTAATCTATGACTTTTAGGTCAAAAGAAGCCCAGACATTATGAATGGTTATGAAAAACTATTGCCAATTAAAAAAAAAAACGGACACAATTTTTAATTTTTGCCTAATTTCAAACCTAACGCTCAAAATAGGAGCAGGGGGAGGCTCTCATTGAGCAGCTTTCCATGGAAGGTATTAAGCTTAGTTTTAGGTTCTTACGGACAAATTAAAGATGATAATTTTTCTTCAGGAAAACGAGCAAGTGAGCACGAAGAACGAGATGCCCGTGTGAGAATGAGGACTCTTCTTGTGCTCCTGGTGGGAGTAATATTGTAAAATACAGCAGTATTTTAAAATGGAACAAATTCCCCTTTGAACCTAAAAATTATAAAACCTCTATCAATGTGGTATTTTTACATTCAGTTATTATTTGATGCAAGATATAAAGTTGCTTACATGCTATAATTTTCTGAGTGTGCACGTGTATTTCATAGGCATATCTGTGTATAGTATGAAGTGAAAGAAAACAATATGTTCAATTTGGCATTATATACAGCTGTTATTTCTGACATAGAGTGTTGTCCATGTAGAAAGCACTTGTGGAGAGAAGGAGTACAGTGGGATAGTGTCATCCAGGGGTAGCACTATTTAGCTTGTCAAAAAGAAACTTCATTATTTTTTCTGTTTCCTTTCTTGGAAAAAATACAGTAGGTGTATCTAATTTGAGGCAAAGTAATTTACATTTACTTTGTTTTTTTCCCTTGTTATTCTTTGAGCAGTCAGACACTGATGATTGACTACTGATGAGCACTCTTGACTCCTGGGTTTTATTTCCTGCTCTAGCTCCTAAAGAAATCTAGCCTTTATTGCTAATTTAACCTCTTACTATTACTCTCTTTCTTTGTGGAATAGTACTGGGGTTTCAAAAAAAAGAAACAGAAAGAAGTGCTAGTAAATTTGAGAGCAGCATTTCTTTGAAATTGAGTTCTAACTCTTTATAATCTAAAATGAATTTTAGAAATTTCAGTTCTACAGTCCAGAAATTATTAAGCTAAGATGTCTCAGTATGATGTACAAGATCATCTGATGTCTACAGGGCAAGTATTCAAGAAAAATGGAAAATGCAAATCATTTGATTATTTGTGTAAGTTCCTACACATGGCTGGTCTTATATCACTGAAAATACCGTGTATTTAAAGGTAATTGTGTGCTTCTGTGCTTGACTGAATCCAACACCTTCCCAGAGTCATTTTACTTTGGAGCACTGGAGGGTTTTTTCTTAAAAGCAGAGTCCAGCCCCCTGATGCTGTTTACATGGAAAGGAGGAGTTTTTTAGAGCCCTGCACAGCTTCCTATGTATGCTGGGTTTACAACAAATATGTTATTTTGCAGAAAAGAGTGTTTACTCATGGTGGTAGGATTAGGTTTCATTAATTTCCTTTACATGAGTGATGGAAGAAATATCAGAAGAAGAAGAAGAGTCGAGGGTTGAAGAGGGATGCAGGTCTATAACCTCTTGCCACTTTGCCAAAGCTTTTTTGCTATTTTTTGTTCTTGGAGGTTTAGCCTGGGGGAGGGAGGGTTACCTTTTTTTTCTTTAGAAAGAAATGGGTAGATTATAAATCTGCTTTGATCACAACTGGTGAAAGTTTGATGTCTTCTGAGTCAACAGATGCAAATACATATTGCTAGTCTTATGCAGAGAGTGTCCAGAGCAGCTGGGTATTTATATAAAAATCAATATTATGCATAATATTCACTGACAAGATGAAAGGATGGGAATCACTATCTAAGAGATACTGCTTCCCACATCTTACCTAGCCTTTTTAGAAAGAACAAAGAGAGCATTAATGCAAAACTTCTGCCTTGCTGCTCAGTTCCATCACGTGTGATTTGGGTGTATTTGATCAGGTGAATCTCTCTGAGGAAACTCATAAAGGAGCAGCAACTCCCTGTGAAATAAATACAACTTCTGATGTTTTGGTGTTCACGTTGTTGCTCTGGCAATGCCAAGACAGCTGTGTGTGGCCAGACCTGTGGCAGCCACCTTTGAACAGACCACGTTCACTTCAGGAAAATACACCTCTGCTTTTAGTAGCATCATTCATTAAAGAGAAGCAACTTATTTGTTCATTATTCAGGGTCTAAATTTAAAAGTATTATATTTTTTTCTTTTTAAGGTGAATTATACTCTGTGACAATGGTGGCTGCAGTTACACATTTAATTAGATTTACTGTGAAAAGAACATATAGACTTCATAAAGTGGATTTATGGTTTCAATTTGTTCCTAATTTTGAGGTGTGGTTTTTTTTATTATAATATTTTTGCATTTCTGTCAGAGTCATCGCCACATGGTTACATTTAGTCAACATTTAATTTGAAATTAAGTGTACTAACAAAGTTAGTTCTAGCTTGTCTCACATAAATTGTAGGATTTAAGTTAGGGTATGTGAGTATATTTATGTACTCCAGGGACAGCAGGTGACAGTCTAAACCCCCAACTCCTCCACGATTTAACTGTGGGGTTTTATGTACATAGCAGATGTAGCTGCTTTCACATCTCTTCCATTTGGCTGAAGATCAGGTGTGGGGAATGCTTCGTGTTGAGTGCACTGTGTACGGTCTCAGCCTTTTCACACACTTGTTTCAAATGTCACTCTGGCTGTTGTAATGATCTTAACCTCATCACTGTCTTCTTTCTAGGGTCTGTTTAGCAAGAATCTTTAAAAATCTGTGTCAGGAGTTTTATTTACATGGTTTTTTTTCCTTTCTCCTCAGAACTGACTTTTGTAAATTCAATTAGACATTGCACCATATGATATAATCAAGAGATGAGGCCTCTTAATGTGTAAAATACTCCCATGTTTTTTAAAATTCTTTTTTCCTCTCTCGTTTTGTTGTCCAGTTCAGTGGTGGGGGTTTCTTTTCTCTTTTGAAAAAGCACGATTTTGTTGATCATGCTCTATGTGATAACCAGGTATGTTGCCACCACACGTAGTACTGAGGATTTTGGCAGGAAAGATTTCTTGACATACTTTTCTTTTAACTTATGTAAAATGTACATTGAAAATGGACTTCAGGTGTCAGTTATGAACCTGTGCCTGAATTTTGAATATAGTTGTTATTGCAGAAACAATTCTTGCTTGGCTGTACTCCTGAAAGAAGTCAAATACGTGAAATACTGAGAGAGGAAACCATTTGGGTGATTTCTTGTTCTAAAGTTTGTCATCCTAATCTACTTCTGGAACTAGCTCTGGTTTTTTGCATTCCTGTATACAACACAACAGATATGCTAAAAAAATACTTGAGTGTGAGCCTATGCTCATTTCATGTTTATTTTTTCTTAACTTTCTGGAAAAAAGCCCTCAGCACCCTAAAAGGCAAATGTCCATGTTTCTGGATAATCAGGCTGCGACTGTCCTGTTAGATCGGCAGTAGAAATGTCTGCACTAAACAAAAAAATGAGAAACAAATCATATTTTTCAGTGGTCTGTACCACACATGTGGGTTTTGTTTGTGTTTCTTCCATTAAGGAAAAAATAATCATTTCCAAATGCATCTGAAGCTGCAAGCGGTGACACACGTGGAAAATTCCATTCTGGAGAGCTTTCCTCGCATGTTAAACAACACGTGAATCACACACGTTTCTGTTTTGACTGTTTATCGATGTACACCACATTTTGTCAGAACACTCCTCTGTGTTCCCTTACCAACAGAACTAATAAATTGTCTCCCATGGTGGCCAAGAGCTACGGCTGAAGATCAGAGGCTTTCTTTAATCCCTGGAATACCTCAGTCCCAGCTTCCAGCCCGTGTGGTACATGCTGTGTAAGAGAAGCAAATGACACGGTTTACAAGGGCTGAGCTTGAACCTGCTGTTTGGAAAAGCAGGAGGGTTTAAGAATTTACATTCATTATTTTGTAGGCAAATTTTAATAAATTGTTATAAATGTGTAATTTGTAGTTTGTAACCTATAAGCCAGCCTCCTCTGCCAAATAGAAGTTCAAGGCTACAGAACAGTTAGTTTCCTGTTGCTGTTCTTTGGTGCAAAACCCTGATGGTCTTCTGAGGCTTTTAGACCCAAAACTATTATTTTCTCTGTAGGGTTCTGGGCTGTGTGCCAGTTTGTTGTGTGTCTGTGCAGTATTGTATCTATTGCTGCCTGGTAATTTGCCTCTGCTGGGTAAGTGCCTGCCTCTCTTTCAGAGCACATAAACAATTCTGGAGATGAAATAATGGGTTAGGTGCCTTGTATTTTCAACCATGTGCAAGTGATGTGAAGGGTCAAGAGAATATCCTGTGCAAGGAGCCACCTTTTCATCAGAGGCTGAGGTGTCAGATGTGATGCATTTCAGCCGTCCTGGCCCATGCTGCTTTATTCAGTAGAAGGCATGTTTGGGCTTTTATCCCCTGGCATTGATCTGAATTACTGCAAGTAGGAGGAGGAATCAATTCTCTTTGGTACTTGATTTGAGCTGCCTGAACTACAGAATCACATTTTAATTTAGGCTTACTTCACACTATAAAAGATAAGGGCTCCTTCCAGACATACTATTAGGTCTCAACCTCGAAGGTTTCTGTTATAATTTCAACACTTATCCACTTATTTCATGAATAAAAGGTTTCTGTTTTAATTCTAGTAATCCCCCATGTGAAAGCCCCTAGCACAAGCAGATTCATTGCTGAGAGCACAGAAATAGCTACACAATTCAGTTACATTGATTTCTTCTGCTTACTTAAGGGAGGGATCAACACCCAGCTTCATTAACAGCACCGAGCCTGCACTCGCCTCTCCTGCTGCAGATCCGCACGACTTTCAGTAGCCGACATCTCTTGCCCATAGTTTGATTTACTGATCTTAGACAATTGGAAGCGGTGGATTCAGCAGTGACACTGAGGCTGATGCCTTCTCCTTGCCTTGCAGAGCTTCACCGTAGCAGGATGTCCTTTTCTCTGAGATTTTGTTGCTGTGATTTGACTGCTCTGTTTCCTATGCTGACGCATTTCAAACAATTGGCTTTTTTCGGTGCTTGCCTTTCATTCAGGTCGAAGGGAACAAACCTTCCCTTCTGCATTTTGTGTTTCAGTGTGACTGTCAGAGGACTCACCATCACCTCGGGCTATGAGCTCGTGGGGTCTGAACTACTGAATTAGAGTTGTTGCCCAGATTGCGGTTCAGTGGATGTCTGTGGGCTAAACTCCATCTCCCTTGTCTGTTTTCTGGTCTTTAGATGCACTGCACCTTTATTGCTTTTTTCCCCAGACCTTTTCAGTCTGCCAAGCTAAGCTTGAAAAAAATGGAGGTAGCAAATGATATCAACTCATTCACATTCGCAATTGAGCCATAAGAGCCTCCAGAAGAATTTGGGAGTATTTTTAGCAGCTGTGCTGCAGGTAGTACCCATAACATCAAAACTCAGTGCATATGAAAATGAAAAATAATAGAGGAATGAAGGAAAGGAAACTGTGCTTATCTTTAAGATAAGAATGAGAGTACAATTTGATTTTTATTCTTTCTTAGTTACTTAGAGCTGGATCACACAGGTTTTCTGAAAACATCTGAGGTGAAAAACCTCCTTGTTTGAAGGCTGTAGTTATTAAGATGACGTGGAGCACTGTCATCTGTTCAAAATCAACCAAGCTAGCTTGAAATTGCTGAGGGTGAAGTTAGCAAAGGTAAATGGTGACTTAACAGAGACGTGGATGAAGAGAGTTGCACAGGTACATTAGAAGCATGAGCCGTGTGGCCTGGGGTTGTTTCTGAGGGGCAGTGGCTCATGTGGCCACATTCTTACTCACAGTAATTAGTGAGGACATCTAAACACGGTAATTAGTGAGGACTACCTGACTCAAGTTCCCAAAGTCAAAAGTACCCTGTTGAAATTCTACTGAACACACCACTAACTCAAAACTAAACCACTTTTGCTTCAAGAAGAAGGTATGTTAAGCAATAAATATCAGTAAATTGTAACTTTTACTTCACACTTCGCATTTTATTACCGAAGTTGACTCAATTTATTCCTCTGATGAACCATGTGGCAAGGACACTGCTATTGTTGTGCAGCAGCCTTGCATTTTTTAATGGATTAAAATCAAGCTTCTGCGTGCTGATTATGGTTAAATTCAGTGTGTCTCAGAGGCAGCTGCCCAGCCATGGATGTGAGCACGCTCATCCTGCTGAGAGCAGCAGTTCTGATGGACCGTTGGCTTCGTTTTAGACGCTGTTAGCTTGTTCTGTGCTGGTAAAAAATGAGCTGTGACTTTCTTGCCTGGGGGCATTTGTTTCTTGTAGCTTTAGCATTGCTAGTCATTGTGGAGATTTTTATTTTATTTTACGCTGTGAATAGCAAGAAGTTTGATTTGCTGTAGAGCTCCATGTAACTGTTGGTTACAGGGAGCAAAAAATTATGCCACAGGGAAGCAGGATTGTGATAGACAGCACATCTGACTTTTCCAATGTGTAGCATCGTTCTAGAAACTCAAGAATTTTGTAATGTTTAACAGCCACTATCTTCTATAGTCCCTATGTCTTCTCCACAGCCTCTTCAGGAATTAATTTAGTTTTTCAGTCATAAATGGAATTTTTGACAGCTCTACAGCCTGAAAGCTATCCTTATGCCACATGAAGACAAGCAAGAGCATGTAGGTAATGTTTTTGCATACAGATAATTTCCTCTTTTTGGAGGTCATACAGTTTGGGGATAGGTTTTATTGACAGTTCCTGCTTCTTGAGCAGAGTTTCAAATTATATTTATTAACATGCTGCAAGAATCATGTTCACTTACATAATTTAAATGCATCAGCAGTATTAATTTGACTTCTGATTTAAAATAAAAATATGTGTTTTGCAAAAACTTTTGGCCAAATTATTGGCCACATTTTTAATTGTTGTAAAAATCTGTAATATCTCTAAATGGATTTTTACCAAAGTTTTATGCTACAGGAAAGTATCTCTTGCTGTGGACACAGAATCTCGAAATGAATGTGTGTGTCTTTTAAAAGTGTTAAGAAAACAGAGCGCCTTTGGTTTGCTTATGCTTTTTAATCTATTCCCTGTATACTGCATCTTTTTGTTTAAACACCTTGACAGCGTGTTGTGCAGACGTGACACATGAAAGGTCATCTTGCATTTTTACATTTAAAGGTATGTGTTGTAATGTTCTAGTTTTAGACATTATCTTTCATCCAAATCAAACTTATCAAGAAATAGAGCCCATCTGCTGCCACAAACACAAAGTATTTTAAGCTCTAGGCTGCATAAGTATTCTACAAACACACCAGGAATAATTAGATTAGGATATATTTGCACTTGGAAGTTCGGTGAAGTTTTATTCTTGTATAGCTTTGAGGGTTAAAGATTATCTAGGGCCATCAAAGCCTCTAACCAGAGAGCTGTAAAGATACCTTGTTCAAAAATGGCTCTTGGAAGTAATCTTTTTCTCTCTTTTCCTTTCTCCTTTTAGATTTAATGCCTTTCCTCTGTTATTTCAAGCTTTTTTCAAATCTGCATTCTAACAAAATATTTGCACTTTTTGTATGTGCAGGTCTCTGCAGATTTTCCATAGCATAAATATGCTGTATATCACCAAAAAAAAAAAAATCATGTTGAGTCTTCTTTCAAGTTATCTGACCTCTGTACATGTTTCTATGCTACTTTGCATTGCTTAATGTATAGGGTTTGCTGCAGATCAATTAGTTGGCAGGGGTATAAATTAGATCCAAAAAGAATACATGAATCTTAAATTAGAAACATTGGCTAATATTATGTATGTTTTGATGTCATGTAATGTTCTGGGTGATTCTTTTGGAGTTGCAGTGTCCACAAATTGGGCATGTAGTCCCTATTTTGGGGATAATTTCTGCTTACAGTGGCATTGGGACTATACTTAATGTTTGAGGTAGTTTACAATACAGAGGTGATGATGAGTGCTTCACAGATATCTTCATTTGGGAAGGAAAGAGGAGACCGTTCTGATTCTGAGCCCATTTGGGAAGTACCAGAGCCTTGAGGTGGAGTTAAAGAAAGAACGTAAAGATTCCATGCACACAAAGCAATTCTACAGACTCAGGTTCTGAGGATGTTGATCCTTCTGAAGCCTGATCAGCTGAATATGCTGCTGGCTAAGCCAGGCCTTCGACACCTGGAGTTCCGTCCTCTCTCTGATTTTGTGTACTGGGCTCTGCTGGTTCCTCTGAGCAGGGAACATAAAGCCTGGAAAGAAGAACTGGAGTGCAGCTCGTGGTGCTTAACTTTGAGGCTTTGGTTATGAAGTTCTGTTTGGTCCTTCATCAGCAATGAATTTCATTCAGGTGATTGTCACCCTTCCCTGTCCATCTGATTTAGGTTCACAGGTAGGTTCAGCACTGTGCCCTTGGGCAGTGTTTTCTGTGGAGAACTTGAGTACCACGTATTTATTTATCATTCTGGAAGGGATGACATTAATGTTCAGGGTTTGTTTTTTTTGTTTTCCTATTTAAAGAAAGTTGAGTTACCCCTAAAGTTCATTGTACATGAATGTAATTCTGCACTGAACAATGCAAATAGCTGGGAGCTCTTCCTTTCCTGTAAGGTAATAATAGAAATTTCAATTAGCTACCTGCTACTTTGTTTTCCTCCATGCACTTTGACATTTAGCACTGCAGCATTTTTAATTTTCTTTGATTTTTATGGAAACTAGTTTGTTCAATTATTCAGCTATTTCAAGATATTTTAAATAGTAATTTAAAAAATATAATGTAAGCACCACTGAGTTTTTATTTTCGTTAATCTGAGCAGAACTCTGCTTACTTGTGCCAGTCAGGGTTGTGGTTTACAGATGTCAAGACAGGGCTTGGGATCAAGTACTACCTCCCTGAAAGGGAATGAATTATACAGGAGTTCCCCAGATGGGGCTAAAATAATAATAATAACACAAGTGTAATGAAAAAATTCCTTGTAAAAAGATCTGGCTTTGAGTAGGTGATCTCCGATAAAACAAACAACAAAAATCAGTGTGGGCCTGTGGCTCTCATTTGAAAATCCAAGTGAGTGGCAATAGTTTAAACCCTGGCAGTTCTGTGTGCTGACCACACAGCAATTCAGTTTCTAAACAGTCTAAAATATGTGAGCTGGCCTTTTTGATCCTTTTAGGGAAGTGCCACTTTTCTTTCTAGTTGCTTTCTTATTAGCATTTCCAACGCTGCTTTGCTAATAGAGGGCTGCAAAAATAAGCGGTGTTGCAGTTTTTAATGGGGAGCATCTTGCTTCTCATAGTTTGTTCTGCTTTGCAAAGCACTGTCAGGCAATCCTTGCCATGGTGAAAGAATATAAGCATGGGTACAAAGTGACCAGAAGAATTAATGTGAGGAAGAAGAGGACTCAGAGTCTGTTGGCTAACCAGCTTTTGGCAAGTTTGTTTTGCCTTTGAAAAAAGAAAAATTAAACAGTAGTACTTTTTCTGTCCGTGAATAGGAATTATCAACTTATGAAATATTTATTAAAATTTTATATTAAGAAAGCTAAATGCCAAAGGTGTAGAATTATTTGGTTCTCAAAGACATGGAAGCTGTCTAGTCTCATATTTTTTTCATTTTAATTTTTTTCCCTAATGCATTACCATGGTCATGGACAGGCCAACAGATTAGTTTGCTTTTAGAAGACAGATTTAGTGAAAAGAAATACTTATGTTTTCAAAGTACCAAAGTAGAATTAACAGAACCTCTTACTTCTGAAGCAATATTGAAAAAGTAGAATTGGAGACCCTAGGAACATATAGCAGACTAGAAAATTAAGAGGAAAAAAAAAAGTAGATTTAATCAGAGGTTTGTTTCTTTTCTTTAGTGATTGGAAGGGACTTGTGGTTTTGGCTGGTTGGATTGGATTTTTTTTAAAGCATCTATGTTACTTTGGGAAGAAATTTAACTTTTTTTTTTAATTAACATGTAGATTACTTTTGGAGATTGCAGAGTATAAAACACTCTGTTTTCTGGTCAGTTTGGAACATAAAGTTCTGCTTTTTCTATTAGTATGGTTCCAAGTGGATGCTTTGTGTACAACAGTGACAGCTATTACATTGTCTGTTTAATTACAGCCAGCTCTGTGAGAGTGGCAGGGCTGGCATTTAGCAGATTTGCGGCTGAAAAGCATTTCAGGGGAGTGTTAGACATATCTCTTCATTCCAAATAGAATGTGTTTTAGTATATGATCTGTAGTTTAAAATAAAGCTCTGGAAAATACCGATATTTACTGGAGTTGTAATCAAAATCTTCTCTTGTTTGTGCTTGAAGGAGTGCTTGACATAAATGCTTTGTGTAATTGCTATTTCAAGGGGAAGATCTTAGGAGAACTTCCCTGGCATTCTGACGTCAGAGACATCTTGTTCAATGTCCTCTTCAAAGCAGGCATAATGTAAGGTTAAAATCAGGTTTCTTGTGACCTTTTTGGTGGAATTCTGGTGACTGAGGGGTGGAGATTGCACCACACGGTCCGAACGCCCTGTCGTGGTGCTCGGTCACTTTGTAAACCTTCTTCTTTTTATCTTGCCCTAAAGAAGAGAGGTTTCTACCTGCTTTCCCAGTTGTGCATTTTCAAAAGGAGGTGTGTATCCCACATACTGGAAAACGAAGCCTCTAAGTGTAGGATTATGTGCTGAATTTTGTAGTTAGAAACAATGCAGTTCTCGCTTAAAATACTGCTTGGCTGTTTAGTGCAGCTGCTAAGCTGTGGAATGTGTCATCTTTTAAAGTTGCTTTCATTAAGTTGGTGTGCACACATACAGGGTGATGGAGATGGGCTTGAAAGCAATGTATAACCACTCCTGATATCTGGGAAAGAACTGCTTTGGGGTGCAGGGCAAGCCTCAAAGGAGCTGGGTGCTTGAGATGGTAAACGGAAACAATTGTGGACTTGCTTGTCAGTATTAGAGGTTTTCCTTTAAACTAGCTCATGTCAGCACTGTTAAATCCAGAAGCCCTTCAGGAAACGCAGAATGAGACAAACATCCAGAATTTAGGCCATCTGAGAGGTTCCCCTGAGGTAAACTGGCTCTTGATAAGAAAATTCTGCTGCCACATAGGGGAGATAGAGCAAATGTGTATTTTTCTGCATTCTTTTTTCCCATGAAAGAAAGGGGAGCAAAGTACAGTGTCAAAATATGCATGTAAACTAAGGTACTTTGTTTGAGAAATTATGGCAAGATAAATAATTATTGAAACAGCCATCCTTTTTTGGGGAATGGGGTGGGGGAGGAATTGCTACTGCATCATCTTCAGTGTTAGTTTGTGACTTCTTGGCAGTGTGACTTCATGTAACAAATGGGGGACTGTCTTAAAATCTTATTAAGAAGATCACAAATGGTTTGTCCTGTTCAAACATTTTCTTGTGCATAAATTAATTAAGGATAGTATGGGCATAGTGTTGGGGAAAGCATAGATTTAATAGTTTAGAAATAAACACTCTACACGTTACTTTCCTTTGTTTTACCTTGACCACAGATAATGTGGGATTTTTAATTGATGATGATGTCTTTTTTTGTATGGCTTGTAATAAAATTTAAAAATCCTGCTTGGTGCTTATCCTTACATAAACTTCAAGAATTTGTGCCTTTATTACCATTACTGCTCTGCTTACTCTGTTGTGAAAGCAGTCAGAAATCTATGGTAAATAAACTGAGGATGGATCAATATAACCCATAAAATTAAAATGTTCCAAAAGCAACACTGGCAGTTTTGGTTGTTATGTACTCCAGCTTGCTGTGTAGCTTTAGGCACAAGGTGCTGACTCCATGCAGAAGTTTGCTTGAGGTGGGTTGGGAATAAGATTCTGCATCTTCTAGGACAACATCTAGAACTTCGGATGCTTGAAGAATCACTTTCTGACTATTACTCTGACCTGTAACTATAAGAAAAGTATTTGACAAACCTAAGCAGATGTAATTAGCCATACTTATGTTTACTAATCAAGCTTCATTTTTATAAGTGTCATTTTCATTATTACAATATCAGCGTATTCAAGGAATCCCACAAAAGAGACCAAACAGGGGAGGGGAGGAAAAGCTGGTCAGGTTGTTCTTTCTAAATCCCCTCTCTTATTTCTACTGTCTGCCATGTACCTTGGCATTCAGGGGTTTTCAAGGTAGTGCAACAACAGATTATATTTGCAAGCTTCGTATTTTCCCAGCAGGGCCTTGAATTTCACATGTTATAATTTGCATTTTAATAATGCCTGTGAAGTGTTCGGGTACATCTGACGCAAATATCGTGTGAGTCAGTTTTAATCCCTCGTGCAAAGTCTGCCGAACTTGTTTGTCAGCTCTGGTGTTTTAATTCACATATCTTTTTGTGGGAAAATGAAGAAGGAAAAAAGATTTCATTACCTCTGCACTCAAACCTCCTCCTGTTCTGTAGAGCTGTGTTTGTATGTAAATATTCCCATACTGAGAAACAGCTGAATAATCTGACAAGGCATGACGTGGGGTTTTATTTTTGTCAGCAATACATATGAGAAAAATCTGACTGATTTTGTTGTTAAAGTTTTTAACCTTCTGAGTGTTGTGAAGTGCTTTGCCGATAGCATTACATCATTTTTATCTTCAGCAGAAAATCATTTGGCAATAATTGTAGGCTTAATTGAGTGGAATCACACTGTGTGGTCCCATCTTAAATTCTTCAGTGTGTTCTTTTCATCCTGTATGAGTCTATCAGTCTATCAAAGATTGGATGATTTTTTTAATTTCTTTTTTGAGGTCTTCATACAATTATTTTCTTTTTGTGGATGTCATCTACTCTAATTAGCTTGTGCCAATTTTTTGCTTTTAATGTGTTGAATCTTTTTAACAGCGTTAGTGCCTGGTTTTGACAATGAGATATATATATAATTGCTTTTTAAAAATGTATTTATTGTATCTAATACCAGTCTTCAAGTGTATATTTGGCACAAAAGCAATAAGATGTAAGGATCAGAATGCAGGAAATTAATATTTCAAGGATGTTGAATTACAGTATTAAAGTTATAATTATAAAGTAACAACCTTCCAGTAATGACTGCTGAGTGCAAAATGGGAGCAAGGCAATTCATGATATTCAACCAGCCAAAAAAACTGCGTTTTAGTAACTATATTTTTGTTGTTTAATTTTTATCATATATTGGGTGAGTAGTCACTGTTTCAGGTGAAACAGTGGGCAGGGGCTACGAGATTGAGCAGTTAACCTGCCTGCTTTACTTTTTCTACTTCTTCAAATGCAAGACTCATATCAGCTCCAGGAACTTTAGATATGGAGGATCTTTGTTGTGTTTCTGGAAAGAACTTTACTTTCATACTTAGAAATAGCTTGAAACCTATTATATATAATAAAAAACATGAACAGCAAAACAGAGTAATTTAGACTTTCTTGATATATTCAGCTTTTCAAAAACATCACATATGACACATTAATAATACAGTGATTGATTTGGCAGTTGGGATGGTTTAGGAAATGGCTTTGAATGCATAACAGTAATAGTTTCATGCCATTACATTTACATTTAGACAAGCATGCAAAACTAGCAGTTGCTGTTTTATATTCCTCATAAAAGCTAAAGCATCCTTTTGAATTTCTTACATATCCAGTAAGACAGAAAGAAAAGTAACCTCTCTAAAGCATTGCTGTACCTATGGCTGTGAATGTGTTGTGATCACTGTTTAGTATTAGTCTTGCTGGTATACATTGAAATTCTTGTTTGTTTCCTCGGTGGGGTTTCTTCGGGGTTTGGTTTTGGGTTTCGTTTGTTTTGGTTGGATTTTTTATTTTTGTTGCTGTTTTTTGGGGAGTTTTGTTTCTTAATGTAGATGTGCAATTCTGTGTAAGGTAAAGGAGAGGAGGTTAATACTATTTTTTTAGGGAGTTTACGAGGAGAGAATTTCATTCTAGGTAACAGCTATTTTTTCGTGCTAAACAAGCATAGTTCTTTGGAAAGTGATAGAAATATTTAATTTGGTATTCAACTCATTCACATGAGTATTTCAGGTTTTTTTGCTAAAATATTTTAGGTAATTTGGGTATTTTTGAAAATGCATATGGCAGAGGTTCCTTTGTCTAAAAAAGTATATTTTCTCTCTTTTTTCATATTTTAATGAAAAAAGTAGGAAAAAAGTATAACAAATTTAATAAATATTAAGATCTGAGCTTATGTTTTATTGGAGTTGGTGCTGAAAGTTGTTTGTGATACAATATTCTTGCTTAAACACAAGCTGGTATAACTATGTCTTCTGTGCTTTTTTAGTGTCCATATGGAATTCTGCATCCTGGTTGTGGGTTGTTTGGTTGGTTTTTTTTTTTTTCTTTTCTAAGGAATCCTGTTGAAATGGGTGATGTACTTGTAAACTGCTGGTCCATATGTTTGAGGTTTCTGTGAGAGAGTTTGTTTCGGCTTTGGATTCCCACTCATTCTAATAGACAGCGTTTACTCCGATCCACCCAACACACAGTTTAGTGGAGCAGGGGGTAGGTGTGCTGCTGTGGCTCACTGGCTTTCCAGATTAGATTTCCGTGATTCTAATGCTGAGACAGAGCAAACAAACGAGGTGGGAACAGAAACTCGTGACTGGCTAAAGAGTGTCATCATCACAGTTTGCGAGATGGTTGCGGAGTCCTGGGAATCAGTTCGTTCTTTACATCTCCTCTTCTGAATGGCAGGAAGAAACTTTTGTTTTCTGTTAGACTTGTCTTTGAGAAAGCTGACATGTAATTTCCTAGGAAAATGTGGGAAGAAAGATGCGTTCACGCTGTTTTGATTTAGTGACTAGTTGTGTTACTGGGTCACCGCTTGTCCAGTGTTGTTAGCAACCTAAATTGTGTCGTCAGCACACCTTTGTTTGCTTTCTAACATGTACCTGGGCAGCTGCAAGTTTGTAACCATCCACTGGAATTAAATTCCAAATACCCTGTGTTGTAACTAATGAGCACTTGCTAAAGTGCTGGAGGTTAAGCTTTGAGAATATGTTTTTTAGGTGGGTTGGTTTTTCTTTAGAATATGCTGAGTTGGAGGGGACCCATCAGAATCATCGAGTCCAGCTCCTGACCCTACACAGGACTCTCTAAGAATCACATCCGGTGCCTGGTCCAAACATTTCTTGAACGCAGACAGGATTGGTTTGGTTTGTTATTTTAAAACTTAAGATTAAAATGTAAAGATCATGACCAGCTGACTGTTGGATATCTCTAGAAATGAAAGCTCCATGGTGCCTCTGGGCAGATTGTTCTGGTGTGTTAGCAGCCTCAAGGGAAGAAAATTCCCATACATCTATCTGGAATCGCCCACATTCCAACTTGTATCCCTCATCTCTCATCCTGTCACTCTGCACCATGGAGGACAGTCATACCTATACCCTCCCACTATGTGGCTGGAAGACAGAAATAGGGTTTTCCTTGAAATTTAGGCTTTTAAGCTCTCTCAGCCTTAGAGATGATGTGCTGTAGCAATCTGACTATTTGGTGGCTTTCAGCCAAAGTAATTTCAGTATATCAGGGTCTAAAGTAAGAAATTGCGATTAAAAGGAAAAAGAAAAGTTAGCTGGTTTGGCCTAATGTTTTGTGAGTTTTCCTTGCTTTCTTTTAGTTGCTTGGGTTTCATCATTTTTGTTGCAGTAGCTTGTAACTAGTTCTGACAGGCTCGTTTTGCATCTGTCTGCCGTGCTGTCCGAGTCAGCCGTGTCTCATAGGCCTGGTGTATTTCTATATATTTCATTATCATTCACATATTGCAGTTTCTCTGTTACTCGTCTGTTACTCTTTCCTTTTTTTCCCCCCCTGCAAGTAAACTGTGCGTTCCTCATGTTGAACAACAAACCCACAAAACCCCATAATTCTCGGACAAAAACTAAATTGTCTTCCATCATGTTTAAAAAAAAAAGAAGGTGGACCAAGTAAAATTTAGTACAGCTTCAGAAGAAAGTGTTATGTTTAGGAGCTTTTCAGAGTTTGCAAGTTATGAAAATCACTAAAGCTTTGGAAGTAAAAAGACTTTCTGGGGTTGCATTCCTCTGTGTTGTTAATTGTAGCAGCTTGTAGGTAAAAATACTTTTACCTGTCTAGTTAGTGCTTTCTAGTTTCAAGATTGAAAAACTTATCTCCAGCAACTATCTCCAATATGGATTAATTGAAATAAAACATCTTTTTGTGATGCTCTGCTTTGGCTTATTTTGGATGTTTGCGATAAGTTTATAATAAGGTATCTTGAGCTGAAATATGAATTTCTTTTCATAAACGTGTATTATTTGTCATTGTGTTATCTAGGCTATTTATAAACAACTCAGATGCCTCAGGAAGATGAATCCTATTAGAACACATTAAGTAGCATAATTGTAACAAATGATCCATAGGCAAAGGCTGCACTAAACTAATTTCAAATTTCCAGCTAACAAAAACCAAGCTCTTCATTTATCTGAGATGCCCAGATCAAATCTCTCTGAGAGTGTGAAAAGCTTTGTCTGAATTTTTCCACTTTTGAGGGTACTTCATGTGGGCAGACAGATCCTCTTTAATATAGGGAGTAACCTTACAGCCTTCTGGGGAGTTCTTTAATCTTAATCATCAACTGGTTTTTTAAAAGCATTGTTACATCCTTCCATTTTTTCCTGATGAGAGAAGAGAATTAAAATTGGTGTATAAAGCACATCCAGTTGGTCAGAATCTTGCCAATCTAAGCCAAACGTTCCTTCCTGTGTGCTGTAACAATTTGGGCATTTAGGCTGTGAAGGCATTTGCAGTAGGAGCTGGGTTGTTCCTACCCTGAGTGTGCACCAAGGTGGGGATGGAGCAGGGAGCAGCATTTAATCAGCTGTGCAAGTGTTTTACAGCCGCATTCAGGGACACTTCTTATCCTGGCCTGAGCAGGAGCTTCTCCAGACAGATACCCACTTGTGCTTTTCCAAGGTCTCGAGAAGGTCTCTGAATCCAGTCACCATCCTGCTCATCCCTCCTCTTGAGCTCCATGGGCCTGTGTCTGCCTCAGGCACAGTCTGCTCGAAAAACACAATAAAATTTCAGGTGCATGTCTCGGTTTTATCACTGCTGTAGGATCTGGAGTGTAATGCAAAGAAAATGTTCTCAGTTGTAAGCTTTGCCATAAAAATATTTCTTGTGTTTGTCTGGCTCTGAGGTAGCTTTGCTGATGTGATTATTTCTATCAATCTGTTATGATTCTGCAGTAAGCTTATTTACCATCTGCTTTCAAGATGTGTGTCCCTGGCTAAAACATGATGTTTCCAGCTGATAGTCATATGCCTGATAGTGCTAGGTAGAGAAAATAGGAACAAAAAAAATAAGGAGGGGGGGGAAAACATTAAAAAATGGCTTCATCTTCTGCAGATTATTTTTCACAATTCAGTCTTGCAGTTATTAAAATGTGAAATGCTTGAGGCATGGACAGGCAGATGGACTATGATCCTTTGCATCTTAGTGTCTTTTGCCAGAAGACATGGTTTTGGGGAAGATCTTTTTCTGTGTTCCTTCATTCCTCCACCAAAAACATAATGGATTTGAAAAAAAAAATCGAAAACCAAAGCCCAAACAAAAACAAACAAGCAAAAAAAAACCTTAAAAAAACCCCGAATCAATTCTTATGAGATTTAATATATCTTGATTTGTTTCTTTGAGAAATAAGCTTTGCCTTTATCAGTAATTTATAAAGACTGTTCATTTTTGCTGTACAAGTTAGAAGTATGTACAGTATGTGGTCATGGAAAATTCACTGGAAGACGTTATTTTGTGTTGCACCTTCCCTGTCCACCCCATCATCCCAACATCTGCCTGTATCTTCTTATCTGGATGTATACTATACATATGATCACAGAGAAAACAACAATATCTAATAATAACTGATAGAGTCTGTTATATTTTATGTAGAGAACTGAAATAAACCTCAACAAAAATGCAGAACACAGGAGTGTGATGAGAGAATGGCCAGATGTTGCTTAGAAAAATTAGGAGCAAATCCGTGTTTTTTTCCTAAGCACTTCAGCTATGTAGTAATGGCCCTAAAATTCTAGGTTTATAATGGCTGGGGAGTGATAGAGCAATATAAAATTCTTAAATACATGGCAAAGATTTAACATTTCCAAATACTTTTGCAGCTGGAGCTTTATCAAGCTGTTCAGTTTACCGTTCTATTCTACATTAAATGTAGCAGTTTTTTGGTTTGCTAAATTTCCTTTAATAGTACAGAAGGATGTTCTACCTTTACTGTAATACTATGTTTTATGTCCAACATAGCATCGGGGTGACCAGCAGGTCAGTCTGGAGGTCCATTTAAACCCTTATTCTGTGTACAGTGGTGGCTGTGAAAAGTGGCTGGAGTATCTATTTTACCTTTCCAGCTCTTCTTTGCATCGAGTGCTGCAGGGCTGGATGTAGTTTCTATGTACTGATTAATCTTTAACAACCTTCTTCCACTCAAATGTGTTCAGTCTTCCTTAAATCTAGATGTAACCTTTGCCTCTCTAAACATCCATTAGCAAGGAAGTTCACAGATCAACCGTTTGCTGGGTGATGAGTCACATCATCTGGTTTTGAAGCTGTTTCCTGTTAGTTTCAGTTGATGCCTCCTGCTCCTTATTTTGGAAGACAGAGTGAAGAATCAATTTTTATCACCTTGACCTTGAGGACTGTGTTTTTATAGGCGTTTGTTATTTCTCCCCTGAGCTGTGTCTTTCTGGAAAGAGACTGAAGTAGTTTTTTTGCTTTATGTAGGGATTTTTTTGTACAGAAGTTCTTTTAACTTTGTCCATCTTAAGTTTCCCTTCTACAAATAATTTCTAGTTCTACTGTATCCTGTTTTGAGATAGGTGACCAAGATGACACACAGCATTGATGTGGACAGACCATGGATTTAGACAATAGCAAAATGAGTTCTGCGTTGTTTTCCTGAAAGTTCCTAACTTCTAGTTTACATTTCTGAACAACTACTGATATATTAGAAAAAGTTCCCCACTTTTTTTTCTTTCTCTTCATCTATCTTTATTTTATCTGTCGTTTATTGGCCACACAGTGTCCTGTATTGCCTCTTTTTTTCCTAACACTTAGGAGAAGCTTGGGATCTCATGATACCTTCATGATAATGCTGTGGTGAAAGTGTGTGGAAGTAAAATGTGACTGTTTCATTTGTTGTTTAAATTGTTAGACAGGAACAGGGTGGCTAAATTGAACTAACTTGGTGAATGTAGAATTCAGAAACTACCTCTAGTACTTTAGATCTCATTTTTATTCAAGTATATTAATATATAGGGCCCATCTGGAAAGCAAGGCCCTAGGATGGTATTCATCAGCTGAGGGAAGTATGCAGAAATGTATTTTCTTTTTGGTGGGAGTGTTCAAGGCCGGGTTGGATGGAGCTCTGAGCAGCCTGGTGTAGTGAAAGGTGTCCCTGTCCATTGGAACGAGATAACCTTTAGAGTCCCTTTCAACCCAGGCAGTTCTAGGATTTGTGTAACCATGGAGTTATCCTCAAGCTCACCCCATCTTTACACTTCATCAGGGTGTGGTGTCTCTACCAGCACACATACATTTTTCAGTTCTTGTAATTACAGCTGCTGTGAGTATACCCAAATTATCTTGCTACATCTGTTCATGTGTTCTTAATTGTAGGTACAAAAAATGACCAGATAGAAACTCCCAAATGTTCATCATGCTCTTGGTACCAGCCAAGGGGAGCCAACACCTCATTTAGCTGGCTTTGAGGTGCAAATGTCGATTTGGCTTGCCTGGGAAGAGCAAATCAAGTTTACTGTTGCTGACATCTCAGTAATCTCATTTGTGTTTTGAGGGTCTTACTGAAAACTAAAATTAGTTTTTTTTTTCCCCCACCCCCTCAAATACTTAATTAAAGGTCAGAACAACCTTGTAATTTCTTAACACACCAAACCTTTGTTCTTGTTACATTCAGCTTCTTTCCTTGGTCTCTCTGGATTCACAGGTCAGAATACGTATAAAATAAAGTAAGTGAGAGCATGTATCAAGAAATCCAGTATATGTAACTGAAATGGATGAGACTCTTATTTTCTCCCTTAGTGAACAAGAAGTAATGGCTGCATATTTGTTGTTCACTTACATTGAATATCAGGTAGAATATAAATGACAAATGGCCAGCTTCTGCTGTATGCCAAAAATTATGGTAGAGTAACTAGACTGCCTTGCATTTTTTCACTTAACTTCAGAAGTGACTGGTTTGATTGTGCTATTTGAAATTCTAACCTTAAGAACAGTCTTAAAGTGAAACTTTAAGTAAAACCAAATTTGGAACTGAAATTGCAGAAGGATGACATTAAATAAAGTCATGTAGTATTTCTGGCTCCAGACTGCCTCAGAGTGCTCTGGAAGCTTGTAAATATTGCATGTACCTGACCTTTTTCGGTTACTGAGAACAAGGAGATTCTTCCACTGAGCTAAAGATGGTAGCAGAATCTGTGGACAGGTCTGAGGCTGAAATTGGAGCAGGTGGTTTGTTTGACAGTTCGCCACATTTTCAAATCACCGATTCAACTTTGGTCACCTGCAGAATAACCAAAGTCCACCCTCTGTGAAAATGGGCTGGTCTCCCCCATCCAAGTAAATGGGCTAACACACATTTTTCAGAAAGCATGCAACTTTAATTCCAAGTTTTCACTGAAAGGGAAATGCAGTGGTTTTGTCTTGGTTTAAAAAGTGTACCTTATTTCCATTCTGTATCAGGACTGTCCTTAATTCAATCTGGGACTGTCCTTATGTTTTGGGTTTGTTTGGTTGTTTTTTTTTCTATTAAACCAAAAAGTAAATTTTCCTCTTTCTATTAAAATAGTTCAGTGCTATGACATCTTTTTGGAACAGAGGATTAGGGGAATGATAAACTCCTCAAAATACTGTAATGAACATTAGTTCTGGTTATTTTTCTCCTTCCAACAGAAACAAGGATGTTAGAAATAGACCAGATACGAAATGTGTTGTTACAGTAATATATATTTAAAAAACGGTGGGGGGTCTTTTTCATATTTTGGTTCCAGTCATGCTCTTTGCATGCCATCTGTACAGCTGTGCCCAAAAGTATCCATGTGGATCTTAATACCCATGGAAAGCTGGTTTGTAAGATTGGCACCCTGATTTGCATGTGAAAACCCAATGATTACTGTCAGAATGCTGCAATCAGAGATGCAAGCTGGAAGTTCCACCATGTCCTATATAATTTCAACTTAGAAAATTAAGGTGCTACGTATATGTACTTCTCATGCAAAAATTATAAATAGGTATTAAAACTATTCGTTAAAATTGCTAGACAAAAAATTATTGAACAGGCTTTCTTTTCTGAGAAAGAAATCTGCGTGATGAACTCAGCTCAGGATTATTTCACAATTTTAATGGTAGGTAAGTTTTATTAAGTGTGTGGTGTGATGTTAAATGGCACTGTGTAGATTGGAGAAGTAGATGAGGGGGTGGGTTCCAGTAATGTAGAAAAAAATCTGAGGTTTACAATGACAGGTGAGTCAGAGCAGCACTATTCTGGTAATGTTATATATAGCCTCTTTTGAATTGGTTATTTTACTCATCTGTAAAATTTCCATTTGATAAGTGCTGTCTGCATTATAGATGTTTTTCCAGGAAAAAAAAAAAAAAAATACTTGTAGAAGACTTCAATTGCCTATAAATTTATACTAGTGTTTTCCAGTCTCAATGGTTTTTTCCTCCCACCTGCACCCACATTGAATCAGGCTTTAATCTGATTTCTTTTCTGCTACCTTAGAAACAAAAAATTATTTCATTGATGTCCTGTGTTTATGTATTAAAAGCATTTCTTTAATTTCAGATCTGTTTCCATGCAAAGACTCCTTAGAGGTCAGCTTGGCTGTTTGTGTCAGTATGTGTGTGCACAGGCTTGCTTAAATCTGAGGTGAAATAGATATATATATTTATTTATATATGTGTGTATATATATTCTAATTCTGATTTTGCTTCTAGGCAAAGTAAACTTGCGTAAGTCACATTCTTTTAACTTGTAACTTCTTCATTACAAATATCGAATCTTAAACCTACTGCTAGCCCTTGCTATAATTACTTTAATTTTTAAGTTAATTATTATTTAATTATAGTTAACAGTTAAGATCAGAATTCAGTGCTTCACTGCACCATTTTCAATTATCATTACTTCTGTTTTCAGTTATAGAGTTTGCACCTGGGTTACATTTAATTGCTTTAGCTCGGACTCTCTGGCCACTCAAAAAGAAGTCTAAAAACACAGAAAGAAATGGTCAGACAGAAAGACCGCTGAATACTTATTTCTTTAATGTCTGAGATTTTTTTTTTGTTGTACATTATTTTTTAACGCATTCCCACAGCATAACTTTTTACTTCAGGACATGTTACAGTATGTATTTATAATGAGACTGACTGTGTTCTTTCTTGCTCTGGTGCACATGGCTCCAGTGAAGTCAATGGGCTTATGTGAGACTTGCTAAGATAATACTCAGACTATTAATCTTTACATTAGTCTCACGTGGAAGAGCAGCTAATACTTAAGATTGAATTTAAGGTTGTTGCTGTAGGTTCCAAAGTTATTTTGTTCTATTTTTTCATATTTTTCTCATTTCCGCCTCTCGCTTATTTTGTTCCTTTGGAAAATTATTGTTCCTGAATATCGAAGACAATCAGGAGGAGAATTTATTTTTTCTTCCTGGGTATATTAATATACAACAGGAATTGTTATTCATGCTGTGTACTGGGTCAAAATTCTGGAGAATTTTTCAAAGGGATTATGTGGAGTTAGGTTGGAAGGGTAAGGAGAATATTTCGAGACAATCTTCCTGCAGGGTAAAAGGCTCAGCGTGAGATCAGATATACATTATTTGTGTTGTTGCTTGCTCTGGGAGGAAAGTAAAGAATCTTAATGCAGAGTTCAAAAAAGGAGAGGAAACCAAAAAGTGCATAAACACAAGTTGTTTTTCAAAAGGTGCCCCTCTTAGATGTCTCTTTATGCAGAATATCGCTCTGACTGGATATAAGAAAGTTGTAGCACCAGCTCCAGTTAAGGATTAATTAAATAATCCCTTAGTTAATGATGCTTGTCTGTTATGCATTGGATTATAGGGATCGTTGCTGATGGCACACTGTAGGTAATAATTTATGGTGAATTTCTTTTAGCTAAAGCTACATGGTAAAACTCCAGAGATGGCTGAGTCATTACTCAGAGAAACCCTCAGGAATACTGGACTTTTGGAAGAGGAGAGAGTAAAGGAGGAAGGTGGTTCAATACTAAATCATGTCGGGTGTTTTCTTATATTGTAGGGAAGAAGGGACAAGTGGGAAATGAAGGCAATATTGTGTGGACACTTAAAAAGAACCACAACAAAAAACAGAACAAGAGAAGAGGTTTTTCTGAGGAGGTCAGGAGAGACGGAAACCAGTAACAATAACAAAACTTTAAATACTCAAACTTTGTTACCAGTGAGTTGATAGAGTGCTATCTGTGGAATTTGAAAGAGCCTTACCTGGTGTTATTATAGATACCTTCTTATGTACTACTCCTGTTTGCAAATATTCGGATTTTGAATAATTAACAGCATACATGTAATTTAGTTCATTAGTATGAAACATCAACAGTAGTTTTTTCATTTTGGTTAACGTTTAGAAATTTTTTGCAAACCAAAGGAAGTATATGTTATCAGCATACAGTACTTTTGTACAGAAGCCAGAGAAGTCCCAATTTGACTTGCCAGCTGTGTCATGCAGTATTCAGTAAGGACAGAATAACTGAATATTACAATCCTGCCTGGCTGCTCCACAGATTGTGCAGGATTTGGAAGAATGCTACATTCATTCCAGACTGATAGGCCAAAGGAATAATAATCCTTTCTTTTGTGGAAATGATTTTTGAGTATTTACATTCAATGGACATGGAGAATGTTCACCTTGAGCAGAAGTGTGAAACACCCATCAGTTACTATTCAGAGCAAGTAACTTGGGAAGCCACCACAGCTTTCTTGTTTCATGAATGAGACTGAAAAGTTTTGAGGAGAAGTATTGAACCACAACAAATACTACTTCTAGCTGACCACTGTGCTCTTGTAGACACCTTTGTAGAAAGTGAAAGGGAATGAAACATCGTGTTAAGTTTAAAACCCAAAACAAATCGCCCTGCCACATTTGTCAGCTATAAACATATTCCTAAAAGGTCTATTTAAAAACCTGTTCAAGAACAGAAAGGTGATACACCTACTCGTTTCATATCATTCAAATAGAATAAAAATAGAAAACTGATTCCTTTCCAGTGCTGGCTTCACTTCCAGTTTTTGTTTTGGTTCTCTATTCACAATGTCGTGTCTTAACACACCTTAAAGAAAATTTTCTCAAACTGATTTGCATAAAAAATTGTACAATAGATGCCACTTCTGTTATGATGGGTTGTGGTTAGATTTGCTTGTCCAGTGTTATTAAGGAATATGTTTTCAGTAAGTCCAAAAGAACAAAACAGTAGTTGTTCAAAAAGCTTCTTTGCTTGTATAAAGTAATTTCTGTAGAGGGAAATGCAAGTCCACAGTCAGATATCTAGTTAAACTATTTTCCTCTTTATGCAAGGAACTGCTTACTTTAATTCTTGACCTGTTGTTACGGATGAATGTTGTGAGTACTGAGTTATGAATCCTCCTTCCCTTCTTTGATTAAATGTTGTCGTTTCTCTTCTTGGAATCCTAAAATATTTGTTGTATCTTTTTCAGCAAATATAGTAAACAGTAAAGTTTTAGCCTTCAACAAAATGCTTTCCATTCATGGAAACCCTTATGGGGAGCTTAAATTAGCTCCCCTTACACACTCTTGAAATGCTCTGAGCCACCATTGCATAATATGTTTTCCAGTATCTCTGGAAAACTCAATTATCACTTTAATATCAAAAAAAAACCTCAATGCCTGTGAGCTCAGAATGAGTAATAGCTAAATTTTGTGGTTTATTTTAGAGTAGCACAGGTTCCAGATGGAATAGTCCTTTTTATCTCTACAGATTTTTTTTCCTTGAATATAAAACATTTTATTCTCCATCATTTTTGCATTATAACTTTTCCATGATATTTTCATTAAAATGAAGCAGTTGGAAAATGGACTTTTTGTCAGCTCATTCTTTATCTATTTTTTTTAACAGAGAGGACCATAAATCACCATTAATTCAAATGCAGTGCCGCTCCCAGTTTCATCCTCTCCTTCCTATGTTTGCAATTAGCAGAGTTTTCCTTTATTATTGGGATGAAACTGGAACAGTACATCATTGCATTTCCCCAAAGAAGGAGGTGTATGCTATCAGCTTTACAGCATTCAGCTGAAGTGTTGGGGCATGGAGGAGAGAAGGAAAGATGGAAGAGAAAGTCGATGATGACTTGCTTGTGATGGTTTTGTCCTAAGTTGTCACCAGCAGTCTCTTGCCTTTTGAGACCAATTTTGTTTGAAGCTCTGCTCAGTTTCTGTAAATATTGTAGCACATGGAAAAAGCCTTATTTTTTTACAATTTCTAATGCCTTTTCTGTTGTAAAAAATGTACTCTCGTGTCATGCATCAATTATATAGGTGTCTGAGATGGGAGGGGGAAAGGAAAATAAGATGTTTCTGAGACCTTTAAATAACCTACTTAAAATAACTTTTTCCCTGAATAATGTTTCATTATTTTGTTCTGACCTATATAGGTTAGAAGCAAGAGCCACGTCCTAATGGAAGAAGAAGCATTCTTATTTTTCTAATGATGCGAAAGTATGGGATTTTACAGGCTGTCTATTTAAAACTGCTTGAAAGGTTTGGGTGAGTGGATGAGGGTGTGATTGTCACAGGAGCTTTCACTGAGCCAGACGGGCACGGGCCCCACACTGGGGATGCTTTGGAATTAGGTTGCACTGCCTTAGGATGAGCGTAACTTGCTAATGCTGCGGCACAGCTATGGCTAACACTGACATTGACTAATAAATATTGTATTCCTGGGCGGTATATTTGTTTTGTGCTGTTAATTGAGGAGAGGAGCTGCAATAAGCTGCATAAGAAATGAAATGGGCAGATAGACTTGTGTTTTGATATGGATTCAGAATATTTCAGGTTGTAATCTTCGCTTGGTTTATATTACCTTTTTTTCCCCTCATTTTGCAACCTGGTAAGAGATAAGAGCTTTACTGCCCACCCTGATACAGTTTTTGGTGCATTTTGTTTTCAACTGTGTAATGACATAAGGCTGCTGAGAAAGTGGACTTCATAAATTTAAAGCACTTTTTCAATAAGCTTTTGGATAGGGCATGTGCATATGTGCCTGGAAGTTTAGTGATTTCAGAGAATCGATTCAAAGATTTCCTGTGAGATGGCTGCCCATCAGAATTTTTCCTTTTTTATTGCTTTCCTTTCTTTTTGATCTATGTACCATAACTTCTGATGCAATCTTTTCCAAAATTTTGGGAGTGCTGCTTTACAACTACCTCTGAATCCTGCCTTCTGAATATTTTTCTGCAATACTGCATCTTCTGAAATACTTGTGTCGTTACCCACTTCTCTTGGGGAGTTAAGTTTTCTGGAGTTTTTCAGTACACTGGGACTTTAAAAATGTGTGACTTTTGTGCTTTTTTGTTATATGGATTCGGGCATTGAGAGTTTGATGCCCAGTCTCTTACTGTACTACCTTCATGGACAAGCGATTTTGAATGGTTTGTAATCTAGTTTTGTTGTTTTGCTGTTTCCATGCTGAATTCTGAATCTCGTCATGTTTGTCACTGAAAATATTTTTTTCTTTTTTTCCCTTAAGACTCCAAGTGAAATGGTGTGGAAATCACTGAACCTAATGATTCATTTGAAAGTGTTTATTGTGGAATATGAGTCTGGGAAAAATAAAACAGTGACTTGCTCATCATTATATTTTGTATGATTTTTCTAAGGTTTCTTCTCCTCTATTTTATATATCTTACTATTAATTATACTATGGAGAATCCAGATATGGAATGCACAAAAGCTATAGAACACCACTCAAAAAACTCTTATAAGAAAAGGTCAGGTTAGTTAAATAATAGCACAGATTTTTTNTTTTTTTTTTATAATTATCACAGATGTGAGAGAATGAAAGTGAAAACATTTCAGGATGAATCACTCAGCAGATATGATGCTATGGTACACTCTCACCCAAGTTTTCTGATTTTTTTCATTAACTGGAATTTGAGTCCTTGCAGACACGGATTTTTTGCTATCTGATTGTTGGGGATAGCAAAAAAAAAAATTATCAGAGGCTCCAGTTGCCTTTTGCATTAAAAAGGTGTGAGCCAGTTCCTTTGTATGAAGGGAATGAAGTTCGAAGCCGTGGTGTTATTGCTGGTGAGAGGAGGTGGAGGGGTATTTTCACTCCTGAGGGCACGACTCGTATTACTTGCAAATGGCCCGTATTACCTGTGTCTGTGAGGGACCGAGGTACCGGTCAAGCTCGGCAGCTTAAAACATTAATTCTATTTACAATGTTGCTCTAGTCTATTACTAGCTAAATAGAATGGGCTTGTGGCCAGAAAGGACGAGGGAGTGTGATAGGGCAACAGTGGCAGGAAGGCCCTAGAAAATAAGTGGTTTTGCAATTGTCCGTATTAAAGGCTGAGCAAATGCACTGCAGGTCCACCACAGCAACAGTGTCTGCACTCCGGAGTATCAGAGCAACTTGCCAGCTCCTCTTGCTGATGGAAGCTTAGGCCAAAAGGGATTCATGCAGTTTCTCTATTCTTTCTGCCTATTCTTAAATATTTAAAAAAAAAAAAAAGTTAGTGGGTAAGGGATTTAATGCATATTCTTAGTCCTTTAAACATGCCATGAATTTTTATTCACGCGAAGTTTCCAGTCCCTGGAAGGTACCGAGTGGTGACTTTTTTCATTTTGAACTTGTATTTGAAAATGATTACTCAGTTATGGGTTTTTTTTTTAGTTTTCTGGTGTTTAAGTGTTTCATTTGGGAAATGAATGTTCAGGCCACTTTGTCTTGCCCCAGTCTGAACCACTGTACAATGGAAATCAGATTTAATTACTTCATTTTGAAAGTGAGCAGATTTCTGAAACATCTGTGGAAGAATTTCATCTCTAAAATGTATTTCTTAATGGTTCAAACGAAGGTCTTGTTGAAAGTGAAATAGATGAAACAAGTAATCTCCTCAGAAATAGTAGGTTCATAGTAAATTTGAATATTGTTGAGTCGTTAAATTGCCACGTTCTGCCCCAGCGTTCTCCCTTTGATTCCTTTATAAAGAAGCAGCACTAAAAAAATGTTACAATAAGTTACAATACAAAAATATTAGACAACAGAGTATGTAACAGTAACATTTCTGTGTTGGATTTATATGCATATTTTTCACTTAATTTTGTTTAGTAAAGTGGTAAAATTGCAATAAGCAACAGTGACAATTGGTGTGTATATATACACACATTGATATAGGTGTATATATGCACACATACACAAACAGAATCATGTTTTAGAATGCATCAAGAGAGAATGAAACCTGCTAAACATATGCAAAGAGTGAGATGCTTCCAATTTTTCCTCTTGTGAAACCTGGAATATATATCTCCACTTTATTTAAGTGCTACGGCTTACTTGAGTAAGTAGAACTGAGCCTGGGAATAAAGTGCCTGGGGAAAAAAAAAAGCAAGCTTTTTAATCTTCCTCACAGTTGTTAATCAAAATAGAGAAATTAACAGTACTTGTTATAACAGTTCTTGAAATTAGGATGGAGTATATTTGTGAATTTTAAAGGTGCATGAAACTTTTAAAATAATTTAGGGTTATGTGTTGTAATTAATTATATAGAAAAACACAATCTCGTTTCATTTTAGAATCCTGGTGAAACTTGTGAGCATTTTATTCAGGGAAATAATTTGTCTCTGAAGAGTGGAAAAAGTGTTTGTTTTTTTTTTTTAAGTAACAAAATGTTACTAGGTATCAGACGAGCAGCTATCTGTGAAAATGCCATTTTTACATGCAGATACTCTCTCTCAAATAGATAATTTGAGATTTCCACAGCTTTTGACACATGAAATCATCACTTGGTTCCTTCCAAGCTGCCTAAGTCCTGCAAACAGAATGAAGGAGGCACAGGAAAAAGTTGCCTAAAACACATGTAGAAGTGCAAGTGGTTTGGGGTTTGCTGGAGAAAGAGAGTAATCATCAGCCAAGGCAGTCTTGTTTCTTGGCACTGCCTTGGGTCTGGCTGAGCTGGAGCTCATTTTCCACACTGCAGCCCTCCCTGAGCTGTGCTGTGTTGGTACCTAGAAAGGTGCTGCTCACACCCCAGTGTTTTGGCTCTGGCTGAGCAGTGCTGGCAGCGCAGCAACGCTGTCTCTTCAACATTCCCCTCTTGCCTGCGGGCTGGGGGTGGGCAAGACCTTGGCAGGGGCCGTAGCCAGGACAGCTGATGCAACTGACCAAAGGGATATTCCATGCCATTGTGACGTCTGCTCAGCAATAAGGGAAAGGGGGACAGGGGCACTCATTACTACATTTGTCTTCTGCAGTGACTGCCATGCCTAGTGAAGCCCTGCTTACCAGGAAGTGGCTGGACATGGCTTGTTGATGGGAATTAGAGAATAAATTGAATTTTTTCCATCTTATTTTCTCCTTCTCCTTCACCTCCTCCTGAGGAGAGGAGTGATAGAGCAACTTGATAAGCACTAGCCGAGGTCAGCCCACTACAAGCATAAATCAGGCTTTTTGGCTTGAAATGTTGCTGGTTCATCTGCAATGGCTTATTGGTTACCTTTCTGTGCATAAGGCTTGTGTTTGTAGCTGTTCTTAGCCTTGTATATTCAGCTTGCACTCTCAAAATACAGTGAGATGTAGAAATCCAGTTGAATTCGATGTTACCTTCACAACTCATTCACTAGTATGTGAGTTTATGGAAGACCTACTAATGCTCTGTTAAGTGGCAAACATATTATATCTTCCTATATGAAATGAAAGCAGATTTTTTTTTTTTTTCTGAAAAAGCTGTCCCCAGCTAAAGCTTTCTAGAAACTTCTGTCTTTCAAACTCTTTGTATGTAATCTCTGCTGTGTCCTGCAGTGCATTTCCTTCTAAATCACAGGACTGGTAACAATGCTGAAAATTCAGTGCTTTATTGTACTTGTAACTGCCATACTGTTCTGATTGAAATGTTCCTCCCATGTAATCACTTGCCTGATCACGTAGCAACACGCACAGTTAACATTAATTCTTCTTTATGAGAACTGTGATAAATGTGCTGTGTCCTTTCCCAAGGTTAGAGCCAGCTTGAGCTTTTTTTCAGTTAATAGACCTATATGTGTCAAAATAACTGATTTTTCGAACTCACTGGCAGTGGCCTGTGTGTTCCTGGATCAGCTTTTTCATTCAGCGGAGGAAAGCATTTTCTTTGGCCTCGGGAGAGAGACATGTTCTCCATCAAAATAGTGATTTTTTTTTTCCTTTTCTCAAGTGAAAAGTACCCCTCAATGTAAAACTACCTCTCCTAACTTCAGAGCAGGAAAGTGCCTCTCATAAGTCCGGGCAGGAGTCTTGACTTCACTGTATATTCTTGGGTAATAAAGCAATGGCATAAAGAGCTGAACAGAGACAGAGAGCATGTGCTGGGAAGGGCAGTGCTAAGGCAGTTTTTAAAATTTCTCTTGGTGCTACTCACTATGTTGATGGTAGCAAGGCATGATAAATGCTTGCTGTCTATTTTCAGTGTCGTGTATGTAGGACTTAGTTATTAATGGATAAGGGAACAATAGAAATTACTGTTTTTCCTATTAACATTAATACTTCTTGGCTAAAAATGCATTTCAGCTCTCAGGTTCTTGCTATAAATGTTAGTCATTGATCACACAGGACCGGTTAGTCCTTCTGCAGTGACTAAAATGCTCATAAAAGCCATTGGTTTCTGAGGCAGTGTACAGTGTCAGAAGAGGTTGGCAGATCTGATCCAAACCCAAAACTGTATCTCAAAACTGCTTACATCATTCTCTTGAGAGAAGACAGAAATGCTATGCAAAGAACTGTGTCCTGAAAGCTGCTCAGAGATCAGAATTATTGGGGTCTTGCAAAACTGGCAGACAATTTTGTATCAACTTTATCATCATTGCAAGGCAGGTTGTTTATTAGCTGCGGCTGCGTACTCCATTCCTACATGCAGTTATGAGTACTCTTGCATGCAATTTTCTTTTGATCTATACAGCAGAGAAGAAATAGGAGACCTTTCTTTTTTAATTGCTGATTCAAATTTTTATAAAATTCATAAACTTTTACTTATGATCAGGGCGCAAAGCAGTTTTTGACGTTTGTAAATCCCGACCTGGTCTCCAGTCATTGAGGATATTATTTGGATTTGCAGTGATACGGGGAAATATATGCAATGGAACACAGAAAATTCTAAATGCTGTTGACAGGTTTTGACAGTCATAATCCTGATCTCATCCAGTATGTTTCATGCTGTTGACAAGGAAACTATTCTTTTTCTTTCTGTTCATATGTAGCATATATTTGGAGCGTTCTGAGCTATTTGTCTTGTTATAAATTCCCATTTTAAATGTTCACAAAGATTAGTTTGGTGTCACCATTTGTAATTTTGTACTTCAGGGAGAAAAATAGCAGAGGGTTTCTTTGAATTGCGATTCTGTATGCTTAAAAAAAAATGCAGTAAAAAGGGGACATCTCTGACCCCTTTCTCTGCCAAGTCAGTGTGAGGTTCTCTCCTCTCGTTGCTCCTGTCATGTAAAAACTCACCTCACTTGTTATGGGCAGCTAGGGAGAAGATGTGCACAGTGCTCTGCTACTCTCTCCCATTGCACCACAGGGCTCCAGGGGGTCGGGGCAGTAGGAGCACTCATCCCTGTGCTCTCTAAACGCTTATTTGGACCCACAGGTCCAAGACGTGGATTTAATTTCACAGAAGTAGGGAGACATCTCAACTTTCTTTACACATAATTTTGCAGAGACTCTTTGAACTCTTCATGTCAGTGCATGTTGGACCCATTTTGGAAATGCCTGTGCCTTTCACGTTCCTGGAAATGTTACCAGGAGAACCATGTCGTACTGCATATCCCCTATCCTGTGCTGTGGACCTTATCTGCTACAGGGATCCTTAAGCAGAGCGTTTTGCTGTATAAACGTACTCCTAATCCGCTGTTTTTATCTTTAGAATTCTGTACAAAAATTCTCCTTCTTTGTGAAAAGATTTTCGGAATTTTTTGGTAGGCTGCCCGTCTCTCATTGAAGTGGAAGAAGTGTTGCATGCAGGCTTTTTTTAGCCACATGGTACTTTTCATCCACCTAGCATATGCTTAGGAGATCAGGATATCAAGTGCTTTACTTTGGAACAAACACTCTTGGTGAGAGTAAATATGGCGTGGTGGAGAAAATTGAATTAAGTAGCATCTGAGTGACTTACGAAATTTTGTATAAATATATTCCAACAAATTTTACCGTGAAATACATCATAATTTATCATTACTGAAATTCTCACCAGAAATCATAAATTCTTCTTACCCAGAGAGTAAGGATAGATTTGATCTGTTAGCTGGAGGAATTCTTCCACAGGACGACAGAGGAAGAAGCTGGATCGCTGAGCTTACAGCCTGTAAATGCCTGGATCTGGGCGAGTTAGCAACAATTTTTATTAGAAGTTTAGACATTTCTTGTTTCTTTGACTGACCCATAGGGGACTTTCAATACATTTCTTGGAAATTCTTTGCAGTCTGTCAACTCTAGAGTTGCTGTCTTCGGGCTGGAAGCATTTGTGTGGACAGGATATGGATTCTGCAGCAGTAAGGGCTGAGTGCTCGTTTGGTCCAAGACCACACAAAGTTTTTCACCAAAAGATGTGTTTTGAGATCCTTTACCTTTTCTAATGTGAAATGATACGACTTCTACCCATCTTCAAATGCCAGGCTATGTGCATAGGTGCATAGTAGGCAATAAATTCACTGAGAAGGCACAGGATAATGCAAGGCAAGCAACTAATAATGGCAACAGTATAACACCGTGGACCTTTTGCCTTCGCATGTAGACAAACTCAGTCCAGTAGAGTTTGCATTCTTTATTTAATATTTCAGTTCTCAGCTAACCCCTGTACCTAAATTGATGCAGTGGGAGTACAAATTTAGCTGGGATTTTATCCATCATATATTTTTAGTCCTTGAAGGCTGAAAATAGATCTGAAAAACCTATTACTATACTTAATTCAGGTCACTGTTGCGATTTGTGTTGCAATCTGTTCTTATGGAGGATGCTGAAGATAGCTAGAGACTAGTAGATCACAGCTAGAACTGAATAATAACCTTACCAAATATTCCAGCAGCATTTTAGAATGTTCTTCAGCATATCATCCTTTTCACTTTGGTGTTGTCTAATGAAAAGACTGTGGAGTCACAAAAATGGCTTTCTGAGGTTTTATCCTTCCTTTCTCACCTTTGTGTTTATTCTTACACTGTGTGGCATCTCTGCAGCCATCCGGAGTCAAATTTGGTTGTCTGCCTGTGGAATGTGAAGTAATTCAAGGCAAAAGGACACTCGTAAGTTTTATTTTGGTTGGTGGATTTCATTAGAAGTGATAAGTGAAAATCTGGCTTGTAAAGACGTGCTGGGATTATTCCTTTAAAAGAACAAACTTGGACTGAGGTGCCTGTTAGTGGAGGGGGAGGCGTATTTTAATGGGATCGTGAAGCATGCCAAATGTAGTTTATTTCCATTTTTACATTGATATACTATTTTATTCATCCCTGGCACCCACAGGAATCTTGTCCATTGTCATCTTTGTCATTTTAATTGACAGAAATGTAACGTTTAGCCAAAGTAAATGAAGTATAACTTTCAGCTGATGAAAAAGACTGCCCAGTTTGTAGTTAGAGAGGTAGATAATACTTATCTGTTCTTAAAATGCCTGTAAAATGCAGGTAATGAGCAATATTTACGTCCTGTGAATTTGAGTTAATGAACAGAAGAATTCTCTCATTTGTGCTTACTTTCTCTGCTAAAAAGCACGGTAGCTGATACAGATGTAATGAAACCCATTTGCTTGTAGTGGATTTCTTTATTAGCATTAAAAAAAAAAAATTGCTTCTATTGCGTTGAACATCGTAATCCTGATGGCAAAGCCATTGCTGTCAGCTCTTTTGGTGAGGCTTTGGTACAATTATGCTTCTGGGAAGGCTGATGAGTTCTTTTTCCATGCTGGAATATATGATTTAAAGAATATCTTGGGAGAACCTCTGTGTGAGTACCTCAGTCTTGATAGGGATGTGTGTGCTTTTGTTAAACAAATTGGGGTATGTTTCAAGATGAAACATGAAAAAGCAAACACATATCTGGTTGGAAAATGAGTATCAAGGAGTAACTGTCAACAGTTTTCTTTTGCACCCAGATTAGCATCCTGATCTAGTTCTTGTGGTTTATTTTTATTTTAATGGCAATAGTGGAGCTTAGCATTTGTGAATGATGCCAATATGGAAGGAGTTGTAAACATTTTTTGGGTATGGGGTAATAATTTTGACAGATTGAAAGGGCAGTCCCTGAAAATATGAAATACTGTAACTGGGAAAATCAACTCTAAAGAGTAAGTAGTGCTGAGTAGCAAAATGGTTCTTTATATTTTATGTCTGACTCCCCTAAATAAGTTAATAATGTGATAGTTGTAAATTGAGGTAATAAGATATGCCTTCTAAGCATATGTTATCAAAAGTCTGGTTTGCGTTTAGCTAGAAGGCTTTGTCCAGATTTTGAGCCCATTTTTTAAAGAAAAATCTGGTAGTTGAATAGATTCCATTGAAACACCAACAGACAATTTTAATAAAGTAAGGAAATTTTAATGGATTACATTTGTCTTGTTGTATATAAAAGAAGACTTCATAGAATATGAGCAGAACTTTAAAAATGCAGAATAGTCTTGTAAAGTGATTGATTGTTCTCTGAGAAGGCTGTGTGTGGGATGGAAAGAAATTGTCTGTTTGCACTAGCTCAGATGTTTGGATATTAGGAGAAGATCCACCATCAAAAAAAAAGATAAAAAATGAAGAGTAAGAAAATTTTGTGTTTGATATTTTAAGGTAGTTACCCAAATATCAGGTATAACATTGATCACTCATGATGATCATTTCTGGTATGAAACAATGTATAAAGGGATGAATTTCTGGTGATTAGTCACAGATTCCTTTTTTACCTTTAATTTCTTTCCTGATCCTATTTTCTCTTTTTCAGTGACAAAATGTTCATTAATTCTGGTTGTCAGCACTACAGAATTCTAGTGTTGCTTCCTGTTAGCACTAACACTGGTCCATAACTCCCTGAAAATCAATAGCAGTGCTATATGCTTTGGGAGTTGATTTTGTTTTGTTTTTCTTTTCAGTTTGTGTCAAGGTTTTATGCAGTGGTATTTTTGAGTAGGTGAACAAGTAATTGGTATTTATTTATCATTTTTCATATATACTGTTGCTGTGGAAGATGCTATTTTATGTACAATATAGGTTTTCTTAATCAGCTTATGAAAAAAATTGAATATATTGTAGCCTGGTCATTCTGCTGTTAAATCAGGCAGACCTCTAGAGGGAAGAATCTGACAGCTTATGATCGTCACATCTAAAATCAATTAGTGATATTCAGTGGAGTAGTTTAAGGGAATCATTTTAACAGCTATCATATTGCAGCACATAGTTAGATCCACTACGGGTCACAAATAAAATAGACAATCATACATCCTGCAAAAGCTAATAATAGTAATCATATGAGAAGAGCAGCTAAGTAGCAAATGTTAGGGCTCAAGCAGAAAGTCCCAGTGCTGTGTTGCATGAGCACTCTTAATGATCCATGAAAATGGAAAGATCTCCCTGTAGCACCTGAAAACGCAACAGATACCTGCTTAAAAACACCCGCCTCAAACCCTCCTTTGAAGGGTGGATCGGATGTATTTCTCACTGGGGACATTACCTGCACCCAGCATGTGGACTTCCACACGGAGAAATAAAATTAAACTGACTTTGACAGTGCTGTAATTTATGAAGCTATAATATAAATAATTTGTGTGACTTCTGTAATTGTCTTGCTGAGTTGAGAAAGCAGTAAGTAAAAGGCCAGGCAGGACAGTTTGGATGAAGCTGACGGATATTTATATACTGTTTTTGCAGTAAACACTTACTGTGAGCACATTTCTTTCAGGAACTTCTTTAGCTTCTAGGTGAGATTAAAATAGGGAGGAAGATTGATTAACCTCCAAAGTAATTTGGGAAGATGCGAATTAACTCCTCATATTTCAGGAAGCAGAAGTCTTGCTGGCTGGGCCCCATTTGGCATCGCAGTTTTGTGTCTGTTGTGAGGAGTGTGCGCTCAGGAGCAGGCTCAGGCTCTTGGGTGGCACAAAAGGCTGGAGCAGCAGGGCAGTGGCTGTGGCACAGACCTTTGCTCTATAGGATTTTCAATTGCTGTGGTCTGAGCTTTTTTGCGAGAATGGGGTCAGTCTCTCCAGTCTCCTGGTTGGTTTTGATTGCAACCACAGATGGGCAAGATACCACTTGCAGCCTGCTGGAACGAGAACAGTTTCTGAATCCTCACAAGTTTCCTATGGGCCACATTATCACCTGGATTTCGGTGTCTTTTCCAGTAGCATTATGTCAGTGGAGCCTTGTTTATTGTGAGAGCTTTTCCATGTTGGGTAAAGGGAAGTCTTTGTGAGACAGCTCAGGTCACAGGTGTGACCATCTGAGTTCAGCAATGTGTAGCATAAAGGTTTGATTTCTTTGTCAGCTCCCATACTAGCGTTGTCTAAGGATTGCAGGTTTACATTCTTACATACATCCCCTTGAAGATTTTCATGGGAAATATTTCTAATTAGTAGAATATGGATATGTTACTGGGTGTTACCAAAATAAATGCATTTGTCTCCAACATTCTGCTAAGGACTTTGAGAATATAGGTGTTGTAGTAATTTAATCACTCTTTTAGTGAAGCTGTTTCTGAGCTGTTACTTATTTTATGATTTTAAAATATCTTACATCTGACATACTTGACCTTTCTTATGCACTTACAGCTCAAAACTGAATCTATTCAGTAGAGCTCTTAAAGTATCCAGATTGGAGACTCCAACAATCTTACAGTGGAAAGAAACAGCACTCTCTCTACAATTGGTATCTTAGGAAGAAATAGACCACTTGAGGACTCATTTGACAGAAGAATCCCGATGAGTATTCTTGCCTCTTCTGATAAAGATGATGATAGGGATTAGGAATCCCCTAGTGCAGGACCTCTCTATAAAATCTGAGCAGCTCTGCAGGATTGTTGGAAAAGACTTTATACAAAATCTTTTCTCTGTTTTTATCAGAAGTCTCCTATTACATCGTGGCTCAAGTGTTACCGACTGTTCCTTGCAATTCTTTATCTTTCATACTTCCTTTGGCTATTAAAAGCTCCACTGTTTGCTTTAATCTGTTTCTGAGTTTTTATGATTGCCTGCAATGTAGTTAAGAGTATCACAGTCGTATTAACACCTCAGAGACCAATGGCTAAAATTACCAGGTTTTTACACAAAATTAAATATCTTTCTTGAAAATCATATGCTTCCAGTGTTGTATAAGGCATTATACAAGACGCTCATTTATTTCTCTTTTGGAAGACAACTGCTATACTGCTGGGAGGATCTCAATACAATTTCTAAAGACTAAAATAAAACTGTTTCTAATACAAATCAATGACTATTACAAAAGTGGAAAAAAAAAATTAGCCACAGTATTCTTTGGAGTGGGGTTAGCAAATGTAGCTTCTGTGTGTGGAGTAAATAAATGTCAGTCATGCAACCTGAAAAATAGTTTGGGGGTTTTTTAGCACCATCTTTTTTTCTTTTTTTTTTTTTAATTTAGCTTTAAACCAAATTTTAAGGGATAGTTCCTATTGTATTTAGGCTAATGTCCTGATCCAAGGGGAAGTAGTTTGCAGTTTAAATTTAGTTTGCAGTTTAATTGAAGACCTCTGAAAAGAGGCCTTATAAAGAACTTAGAAGTAGCAGAAAATTTTAGTCCTGTGTTTTTGTGGTTCTGCTTCCAGAATTCACAAGGCTGCCAAAGCAGATTTTGCAAATGGTCCTAAAATCTCATCTCTGATGCTGTCTAATGTCCCTGGCTTGTAGGAGTGCTTTATAAATAACCCCTCATCCTGGTGGAGAGAGCCCGAGAGAGGCTCTGTGCAGGGGGTGAAGAGATTAAAACAATGGGCAGAGCAGGCACACGAAAGGCCACATGGCTGGAAATAAAACACTTGACATGCATTTTGTTTACACTGCCTTGATCCCTGTACAGAAAAAAAAAAAAGGCTTTTCTCCACTTACAACTGTTATTAACATAAATTTTGCTTATATCCAGACTTCCATATGGCCAGAAACTTAAAATTACTGAAGTCCAACATTTCCTAAAGGATTCAGGCAGCCACCATATGTCACCTCAGGTTTGCAGAAAGATCCCAGGGACCACAGGGTTGCATGTGCTGTCTCTGTCCAAGGATCATGTCAAGGATGTCTTGAAGATGTGCGTTATTTGCGTTACTTATTTTGTGTCTTGAAAAGTTCTCTCCCAAAATCAGAATCGTCTGCCCGCAATCACCTTAAAATTTTAATACAGTTGAGATGTTTTCTATTAAAAGCTGACAAATCCATTTTTTATGTTACTACCTAAAATCTATTTTTGGAGCATATAACTTCCCTAACTATTTCTGGCTAGGACTAAATTAATACATAGAATTAGCCTTAGAATGTAAAATACTTGTGCCTGTTTTAGTATGTATAAGAGACATATACACTTTTATGAACTGTCATTTAAAATAAACTCTGTATTCTCCAAATTACATTACAGTAGGCTTAAATTGTTATTCAAGCTACCGTTTACTTTGACTAATCAGGTTAATGGATTTAAAAATCAGCTTCAAAGGTGACAGGTAGGTGGAACAGAAACATCACACTGCTGCTTAAATCCAAATAAAAAGAATGTGAAAGAAAAAAGACCAGAATATGAGAGTCTGATTTTCTTCTGCGTTAATCTGACAGTTTAAGAGTGTTTCTGCCATGTATCTACAGTATGAGTTCTCTAAAATGTTAATCTTTCTGCATGTTTTACAAAAGGAACAGACAAAATTAAACATTGACATTACTCATTTATATTGAATAATTCTAGCTATACATAATTGTAGCAGATGATTACTGCTTATTACTGGAGAAAGATTATTAGCAAAAACGCTTAAAATTCTATCGTATCTGTGTTCTGATTAGATTAATTTATCATCTTTTTAAAAAGAAGTATAGTGATTCCATGAAAAATAAAACAAAAGTCTTCCTTCTTGGGTAGTTTTTAGACCATTTGTGGTTCATAGTTAAAGGTTCTTTAAAATTTGGTTCACCTGTAGTAGCTGTATCAGGATTAGTAAGTCTGTGACTCCAGATGTCAAGGATTTGAAGGCAACGCTAGATATTCTTGTTTCTTCTTAAAGGTCCAGATAATTACCTATCCTAAAAAGGTTTTAATTGATTAATATATTATTCATTAGTTGTGCTGCCAGAGCAGCCTTCCTCTATCTTGAGTGCCCTGGCAGTTTTAGGAATGCATCCCGAAGATCCCTCTAGGACTAATGCAGTGAACACATGATACAACCAGGCTGCTGAAATCAGTCCTTCTAGACACAGAAGAGCTTTAGCCTGATACTCTCCAATCCCCTAAATGTCAGTGTGGAACACTCGGCTTATGTCAGCTCTGGAATATGCTTTTAGTGCCCTGGAAATGCTTCCTCACTGCTTCAGAAGAAAAATACATGAGGAGCAGCTATGCCATTTGAAGTTCAGAAAGCAAAGGCACAAAGAAATGCAAGCTCCAAATTTTTTATATTCTTGTTTTCCCTGACTTTAGTCAGCAGCCCAAAGACAGAATCAACCATAGGAAAAGCAAAAATTCAGTTACCTAGTCACCATAGTCTCACCATCGTGTTCATCAGTCCCTACTGTGCTTATCCTCATGAAAACTGTGTGGCTGAGCCAGCAAAGTTGCCCAAATCTTACCAGTGAAGACAAGTTATGAAGAGAGAACTCACAGGCTGTGGAGAGTCTGTAGTCTTTGCAGAGAAGTGCCCATTTGCATTTTTGAAAGAATCCTAGTTGTTCAGGCATTCAGACAATTAACCTTATAAAGAGCGTTGTCTCTGCTCGGTGATGTTGTGATTCTGTATCTCATCGCTGGGCTCAGTCCTGCAGGTGGGTGAGCCTGCTGTCTCCCGGTGCTCCAGGCTTCCATGCCCGGTTGGGACTGGAGCTCTTGTTTGTTCTGAGGTGCCTGACTCATCTACTGCCGTGTAATACAAGCTGATTCAGAGGTGCTCATGCTAGAGAGAGAAGAAAAACACTACAGCCGAAACTCCAGGGAGGAATTGCTGTGAGTTTCAGTCATACGGTTTTGTATAGTATGTGGTACAGATGTGAACGCAGATTTCTTACTTAACACTGAGCTGGCCTCAGGGAGTCAAATCTTGAAACAAAGCCTTATTTTTAGGAGCACAGTACAAATTCAGGAGGAAATAAAAAGCTAATGCTCCAGAGACACTGTAATAATCCTACTGATGGATGCATTTTCACGCACACAAACAGCCTTACCTTCTCCTTTGCATTTAAAAGAAACTCAACCAGCAGTCTCAACTTCTAGAAATACGCAAAAAATACAAATTGGATAATAAGTAGCATAGATACTCTGCACATGCCATCAGTTATACTTTTCAATGTGAAAATCAAAGGAAGCAAGATTTTGTAAGAGCTTTGAACATTTTGATGTACCAGGCCAAGTAGAGAAGCTCTTTCTGTGATGTTGAAATGTGGCACATGCTTTAAAACAAAGTGCAGTCAAGCCTATCCTTTAAATGGTAAATTACTCTTGAAGTTTCAGGGTTTTTTTCATCCTATTTGTTATTGGCTGGCTTAAAGCCATTGAAACATAAAGTTTTCTCTTCTCACCAAAGCATAGTAGATGTTTCCGTGACCTTGCTTTTGAATTCTATGTCTATATGCTGTGTCAATGTGCTTCATTACTAGTGGGTTGTTGTTTTCTTCAGTATTCGATTTGCCCGTTCTTTATACATGCTGCTTGTCAGTCTCTTTGGATTTTTCCCTGGTATTGCTTTTCACAAGAATAAAACCAGAAATATTCTTGAAATAATATTACTGTCAAATTATATGGCTAAAAGAGATTTGAGCTACAGGAGATTAATTCTCTAAGGGTCATTCATTTTGCATTGAATATAAAAGGTAACCTGTTCATTCTAAATTAGAGAGGCTTTCATAAAATTGAGGCCCATAATGGGGAAGAAAGAATATGCATGAGTAATTTGCAGTCTTATAATGAAATATTGCTATGGGAAACCAAGTAGAACAACAGATGCTGAAACCCTTGTTATGATTCTTGGCATGGGTTTTTTTCCCACTCTCCTTCAAGCCTTCTGAGTCGTGCTGACCTGAGATATTTCGAGATCTCTGTGTGTTACAATAAAATATTAATATTGCAGCAGATATTCAGTAGTAATAAGTTTAAATTAAAATAACATGTATTCCATACATCAGAAACCTGAGCTTCTGGTAGTAAGTGAATAAAAATAATGGAATCACCTTTCTAGATAGTAGCACTGTGTTCTGTAGTACCAAATCCCAACAGTTTGACCCAGTTTGATAGGACTTAGCTAATGTTCTTTGAGATAAGCAGAGGCTTAAAGGAACTCTTGAGAAGCTTATATTTTGAAAGCGCAGTTGTATGATTATGATATATGATTAACCCCCATTTTTAAAAGGGGACAGAAGGGTAACTTGGGAAACTCCAGGCCATTCAGCCTCGGCTCTGTGCCCAGCAAGATCATGGAGCAGATCGTTCTGGAAACTGTGCTAAAGTGCATGGCATGGGAGAGAAGGAATGCCATCCACAGGGACCTGGACAGGCTTGAGAGGTGGGCCTGTGCAAACCTCAGGAGCTCCAGCAAGGCCAAGGGCAAGGTCCTCCATGAGCACCAGGAGAGTCCCAACACAAATACAGGCTGGGCAGAGAATGGAACCATAGGAGGTTTTTAAAGTCCCTTTCAACCCAAACCATTCCACAATTCTATGATTACTGCTGTTTCCAAAAAGACAGGCAGCAGGAAAGGTGAGAGTGTGGTCTGAATGGTACTTCAGCATATGGGAAAATGCGCAAACTTTGTAGAATTTCAGTTGTAATTTTGGAAAATTCACTTAAGAAATTGTTTTGAACACATACAGTGAGTTTATTAAAAGAAAAGTATTTATTTGCAATAAGCTTGGTATTGCGCCTATGTGTGCTTTGTAAGATGCACTGATTTTTTTCCTAGTGAAGACTCAAAGAGCCAGAATGATATTTTTGCTAAAAGTATTTTAAGGCATTAAATACAGACTCGGTTAGTTAAAACCTTTTGTCTTTACCCTGTTTTGCAATCATGACTTTTTGGATTCTGGTTGGGACTATCGTGTTTGTTCATAGGAAAGCTCTGAAATCTTCAGAGAGGTCATCTCTTCATAAAATGTCAGGGAAGCAGCATGGCTGCTGTCTTTATTCAGCAAATCCCTTTGAGCTCTTCTGGGGAGGTTTTTCTTAGTTATTTCATCTGGTTTGTGACTGTACAGAAGATTGTTCTGCTCCTGTGTTCTCTTGACAGAGCCATGCAAAGGCAGCCTGCATTAGAGCCTGCTTCCCAGTTTCATTTTTATATTAATAGAACATTTTTGCCACTGACACAGGAAGAATAGGGAAGCACTGAGAGTGCTTGGCTGTCTGATGGTTGACAGCAAGCTAGATTAAAAAAAAAAAAAAATTAAAAAATGGAGAAAGCTACTTTTAAAGCTGAAGCTCATGAGGGTTCCCTCTTTGCTGTGGCCTAACTTTACTGTGTCTGGATCTTTATAGAGAAATGAAGTCTGAATTGTTAGGAGAAAAATTGTTTCTTTAGTTCCAGAAAGAGTGTTGGGCTTTTTTTGCTCTTTTTGGGAAGAACTACTTGGTAAAGTTACTGTTGTCACTTTTGTAGTATGCTATAACTGGTGTCTGAAATCAGAGCTTTTGGAATTCGTTATGAAACCAGAAAGGAAAGCCAAGGTACTAATTCAAATATTTAATAACATAAAAACTTTAAAAGCAGCATGAAAGGTCTCAAAATTAAATATTAATTTTGGTCGACTAACTTGCAATACCTATGTTTTTTGCTGTTAAAAAAAAAACAAAACACCTTCTAAATCTCTTTGCAAGGCATAAGGCAGATCACAGTTCTTGTCATTTAAAATATTTGCCATGAATTTTGTAGTTTTTATGATAAAATAGCAGCCAGCATGTCCAAGTTGATCAAGTCTGTACACTGTGCATGTTGCACTAAGCCTCTCCTGAGATACAGAGCCAAAGTTACTGTGTGCACATTTGTGACACCACACTTAGGAATAATTGCCCAAAGACAAGTGAGCTTGTAGATCACCTTGGTATATCCTGGCCTGCTTGAGAAGAGACAGTAAGACATATTCTGAATTAGTGCAATTATAGTTGAAATAGTCAGTGTTAATCCTGCATATTTCAGATTTTGGACGTTTCTCTAGCTATATGCTATGCCATGAGCAGTCTTTCTGTATCCATACACCCTTAATCAGCTCTGGAAAATGCACTCTCTCTCTGTTTGCAAATCCAAATACAAAATGCCTTGGCATTTCTCCCTGCAGAAATATTTTAGAGTGACCTCCTGATTTACCTCTTTTTCGTCAGTTTGGTATCCAGAACTGAGTTCCACAGTTGCTTTTACAAATACCTATCGCTATAATTTCACTTCTTTTTTTTTTTTTCTTCTCAATTGAATCTGTCTTTTTTTTACTGTGTCGTGATGTTTAGGAATGTATTCATGCTACAGTTTGAGTCATCTTAGGAAATTATATATTACTGTGATTGAACATGCTATGACTGGGGATGTTTTCAGGCAAACACAGGTTGTCTTCAAGATACTGAGCAATCTAGCTACTATTTATACTTTTTTTTGGCATAAAGCACTGTTAAAACCCTTTGTTAGTAACTACATTAGTGAAAGAGTAGAAGTCAAGATACTCTAGACTAAGAGAAAAGCTGGAAAGCAACAGAGACCTTGTAAGTCCAGTCAGAGACTCTGGGAATATGGGCTGTTGGAAGACAGCACAGCCTTCACTAAGTCTTATGCAAAATCCTTCTGAGAGCAAGTTCTTGGGAATACAGGCTGCTTTTGGACAAAATATTTGGAAAAAGATGTCAAACTCTGAACATGGTGATTGCCCTGGTTACATCATTAGACTTCAGGTAATTGCTTGTGACTTAATTAGAATAGACCTCATCATAATAGCTTACACATATTGTGAAACCTCAAATATGTGACATTCTTGAGGCAAAAAGGGTAACAGCAGCTCTATCAAAGCTATAGTGGAGAGAATAATCACAAGCTTTGAAGTTGATTAACCTGAAGTTTAGAAGTAGTCTGTTTTGTCAGTATGAGACTTAGTTTTCAGTTTTCTTCTCCCACCAAGCATGGTGATTTCTGCTGGAAAGAACAATGCTGGGCAGTGTTGTGTTGTGAGTGAGGTGTTCTGCTGCAAAACTCTCCCCTTCTACCCCTTCTCAGTAACTGCTCCCCTGCCACCCTCCAGAACAGTGCATTTCTGAGTTAAGCAGGTGCGTCTAAACATGAAATAAGAAAGGAGGATCTCTTTGACAATGTATTTGAAACATGTCTTTTAGCAGTGACAGAGGACAGCAAATTGTGAAAGTCTCACTTAAGCAGGGTTCTGTAGGGCTTGTAGGAGAAGAGAAATCCTCAGTCTTGTTCTCTCACCCCTGTCAATGTAACCTTCATCTGTCAGACCAGATGTAACCTGGGAAGAACTTCATGCTTTTCAATCGCATTTGTTGCACCACAGGGTCAGTCATTTCTGTGCCAATTCGTATGGAACGGATGTGAGACAAATCTGGAAGCATTTATAAATAATAAAATAAACTCACATCACATTGGAGTCTGGTTAACAAGTACTGGCCTATAGCAGTGTCCTGCTATTGAGACAAAGCTGACAAAAAGCACAGATTTAGTTAAATGAATCTACACAGAGCACAAGTCTGTTAGAGAGTCTCGGTGCAAGGAGTGGATGAAAGAGGTATTGCACCAGATTTAGCTCAAAGAGCAGCATTTGAGTGCCGTGTAAAATCATGGACTTTCAATTAATGGGAGGAAAACTGAGGAAAACTGCTGCTGTGACTTGATAATTAAAGCAGGAAGCAGGAAACTGCTAGGAAGATATCAGAGGAATTCTTACAATGAGAGAGGGTCTAAAACCAGATGAAGGTAGGAGAATGAAGCATTGATAAATAAAAAGGCAAAAAGGAATGAGTTTATCCTTAGTAGCTAAGTGTAGAAGCCAAAGAGGCAACACATCATTAGAAATCGCGCAAGGAAGAAGAGGACCTCCTCAGACAGTAGTTCATATATTATTGCATTTTTTTTTATGTAGTTACTCCTCAAGATTTGTTCAGCATTGGAAAACAAAGAGAAGAGACCATATTTTAGACTGGAGAGGCAGACAGGCAAGTGCCAGTATAAGTTGCTTTGGGAACAAAATGATACTGTTCATTATTTCAGTTCATTTGTAGGCAGTTAACTTTGCTGTACCATTATTGAAATAAAAGTGTAGAACTACTGCAACAGAGTATTAAGGAAGAATAATACCTATTGAAAATGAACTCCCTTTGACACTATAATAGCATTTAATTGACATTAAATAACTCTTTGGAGCCATTAAGAATATGGTATGAATACAAATGTATGAAACATTTCCATCATATTGAATCAACATCTTCAACAGATGAAGTTACATCATGGGAGCCTTAAAGACTTTCCCTTTTGCAAGTGAATTTAGTGCTCATGAAACTTCCATGCTGGCATTTCTGAAGACTGAGGTCTTACTGTGTGTAGCTGGTTTGTCATAGCAGTTGTGCTAACAAGGCATGACCTGGAGGAGCCGATGGGAGCTTTGTGCAACCTGTTTAGCCTTTCCTTGAGGCTGCTGGCACTGTCCTCAGCCATCCAGTGATGGATGCAGTGCAGGCAGAAACAGTAGCTAGGAAAGCAGATGAGCAGCTCCACGTGATTGCCACAACATTGTGTACCTCCTCTGTGCTTTGTTCAGTTATAAGACTTGCAGCAATCATGACAAATGCAAATATTGTGATGCTTTTGATTCATCTTTCTCAGGGGATAGAGAAGCCTGGGTGAGAGCATCCTGAGCTTTTAGAGGTTTGGTGTTGCTTTCTTCTCACCCCACTGATGTTTTTTTCACCTGTCTCTTCATCTGCTGGAATTGAACCTAGTGCATGCTGTGCCTGAGAAAGAATGGGCTGGATCACATTCTTAAGAGCTCAAGTTATTCTGAGAGGCAATAAAACCAGCGTGGAGACGAAATGAGGCTTTAACTGAGCAAACTGTTGGTGTCTGAGATCTCTGTAGTTCATAGTTAAGTGCAGCTACTGGAAGGCATGGCTTAGCTAAGCACAGTATTGTGCTTAGTGTGGGTCTCTGCCTGGGTTTGCCCATAATTTCCCCACTAATAGGCTAGTGCATGTGGTAAAGCAGATTAAGATGTTAGATCTGTTAATTTGGGCAAGATATTTCTCTTCTAATGAGCAGATTAAGCCATAGCTGTTTACTGATCAGCGTAACAGAAAACAGCTCTTTTATTTGTACTCTCTAACTTCTTGGACACCTACTGAATTTTGCATTTGCTTCTTAATTGGGAATGGGAGTACTTCGACAGAAGGCATTTTCCACTTCCAACGGGATGCCTTTGGGAATCCTGTCAATGCACACTGGACATTTTTATGTATTTTGAGTACTTACATGCAGATACTAAAGCAGGCTTTTGTGCAGTTAATCTAGCAATGAATCATTATTTAGGCCTGGTTTTCTGTGGATACATAAGGTATTTTAGGGAGACAAGTCATTCCTGCAGTGACAGATGGAGGGTTTCTTTATATATGCTTCGGTGCAAAGCAAGAGCTAAATTAAATTCGATGATTTGAATGAGATTGTGATGTCAGCACTTATTATTTAAGAAAAGCATGGATCTGTATGTTTCTTTACAAATGCAATTGTATTTATGGGATCCTGCTAGTTTAGGACTTGGCTTTTCAGAAAAATCCCCAGCCTCTCAATGGGAGCTGTGTGCTAAGTTCCTTTAGGCTGACAGCCTAGTCCACAAGCCTACTTTAGAGAGAGGTGTTTGGAAAGTGTTGTTTTCGTGCTGGAAAAGGCAATAGTGATGTAGCTTGTTCAAGGAAAATTATCTAGGAATAGATAATAATTTTTTTTTTTGTTATAATCATAGCAAAGAACTGCTATCAATATATGGAATAATCATTCCAAATGCATAGGATTTTCCAATACAAGTGCATTTGTAAAACGGCTGCTGCATAACTTTAGGGCAGGAAGGACCTATATCATTGAATTTTAGTTACCCTTCAGAGGTCATGTGGGCAGTAAAGAAACACTGGAGATGATTTATTTGTCTAATTTTCCAAACCTTTGGCTTAGTGAATCTCTCTGTACCACCTCACCCAGCCAAACCCTGTCAGCCTCATGAAAACTGAGGGCAGAGGTTGCTGGTGTGTGCTGGACCTCGGGGGTTTTCAGTACTCCAGTGTAAGGAGCCAGAGGCTGCAGAAACGGTCTGAAGTACAGGGACTGTTTGATTCAGTAGAGCCACACAGGGAAAACAAATCCAAAAAGTAATGCTTTTTCCTTTTTAACATGATCATGAGTTTATACTTCCCAGTTTAGATCCCAGCTTCTGGAAGGGTGGCATCTATTGCCAAAGAAGCCTAATGAAAGCCCTTTGAAACATGATGTTTTCAGAGAGGAAGAAAGGCTTAGTTCGCAACTAGGAAGAGGTGGAGTGCTGGAAATAGAGGATGGAGAAAAATCACAGCTTCACCTTTCCTGATATTAAAATAATTACCAGGATTTCACTGCAAATAGGTGTGATTTGAAGTAGGAGGGGACTACAAAACCAGTGTCAATCTGGAGATGAATTTTCCTGTCCTGAGAAGCATTTTCTCAGATCATAGGTAAGAGCTATGCCACCATTGTGTGCTAGGATTTGGATTAAATGAGGCATTAAAGCTCATAACTCTTATTTCAGATTCTCAGTTGAAAATGAAATATTTTTTGCTTGGGGCCTGGAATAATTTCTTTTGTTGTTCTGTGATATTTAACATCTCAAATTGAGGACTTCTTGGGATAATATAATTTTTGCTCAGCCGTCTGCATTAGATAAGTACTGATTTGGCAGACAAAAATGTTGGCCAGTAACATTATTCAAACTTAGACCAGAAAGTCTGTAATTTTAGGTCCCAGCTCCACAGATTCTACATAATCTTAGGTTTCTGGTGTTCTGGTTCTTTTGGCTGTTTTTGTTCTGCGAGAAGTGTTCCACTCAGTGCAGAAGTTCTGATTAAAATTAGGATACGCTTGAAGGGGTTACGATGGATTTAGAGGCATCTTTTTCCAGGGAAATATTTTTAAGATGGATAGGTATTTGCCCAATATTTCACCATATGTCCAAAACATTTGGTAGTTACATAAACCACACTTGCTCTATGTTTCCTTAGATTGCTGTCCTATATATGGCTGTGTATTTTTAATAATATGATAAGTTGTTATCGTGTCCTTATGTATACTTGGAATAGAGTGGGATGTTCTCAGAACTCTTACCTGCTGCACCTCGCTCACCGGTCAGGTTTGTGGGGAATGCTGGAGCGGGTGGCACAGCAGAGAAGTTGAATGTTTATAATGAGGGTAAATTATTAATTCTTTGCTTTTAGATAGTGTGGCGCTTCCCTCATTCAATACCTGCAATGAGACTGAGAAAGCTCGGTGAAGAAATGGCTCTGTCACCAAGGCACTGTTTCATTTCAGTCAGTGTCCATGGAAACCTTGGTCAATTTTTATTTTCTTGTGTGGTTATCAGTGAAGTACAGCCTCCAGGGGAAAAGGCTTTGGCCACTCGACCTCCTGAAGAACAGGCAGGTGAATTGTCTACTTTTTTGCAAGCAGGCCATTTCTGTTGCTCTGGGAGCTGTACTGCCCTGCCCAGCTAAAAATGTGGGCAGCTTATTATGCTCTGTAAAATTTAGGGAAGAAAGAGTACACTCTCACACCATCCCCCCCACCCTGCCGCCAGTTTATGCTCCTCAGCAGCTTTCCAGAGCCCTTCCCCAGCATCCTGTTGCAATACTGATGATGACGATGATGATGAGATATTTTACTATGTCCTCCTCTGAATGCAAGAGTTTTCTGAAAGCAACAGCAGGATATTTCAGGGAATCAGATATGAAGCAAGAGAAGCAAAAGCATGCCTGGCATCTTCATATGGAAGTAATAAATGCAAATTTGTACTGTAAATTCAGAGCTGACGTTGTCAGAAGAGATTTTCCTTGATGTGTGCACGTTTGTCATCTGACATGTTGGTTTCTGAGCGTACAGCTTAATCTCAAGGATGATGGTAAATTTTTAAACCCTAGAACAAACACACATCTAAGTGCAACTTAATAGGCTCAGACTGGTGATGTGCACATCACCTTTGGGCAGGTTTATATGTTTTTGTCATGTATTTTTAGCACCCATAGTTTTGCTGCCTTACCTGTAAACTCCCACGGATGAGAATTCAACTGTGGGTTCTAGAAACGATCTGGCACATTATTTAATAGAAAAAGGGTTTAGCAGCTCTCTCTCTCTCTTTTTAATCCAATAAATCAATCTGTGTATTTCTTAGCTTTTATGTTACTATTTGATTTTTAAAATGCAGAATTTGCTTCTAGTGCTCTGGTGTTTTGACTAGAGACATCTAAACAATCTAAAACACTCTTAAACAGGGGGGAAGGCTTAATCAGCACCTGCTGTTGTACAGAGCAGAGAACGGCTGTTAGAATAATGCCCAGCTGATTAGAAAGATGTAGTATAAAATAAAATTTAAAAAAAAAAAATGAGAGAAACCTAAACAAGCAAAAGAAAATAGAACATGAAGTAAATTGAAAACTGAAATGAGAAAATTAACTTCATAAAAACGGGGCAGAGATAGCAGAGCCTTTTTTAATGAGAATAACTTGTACATATATTTAAACAAAAAATTGCTTTTAAGTGCTTCACAACCTCCCTGGTGTACTGCAGGTACATTAGAGTAGCCGCTGGGTGCCACTGTTGAGTTTCAGAGCACTGGGCGAGTCAGCGTTTCTGTGGCAGCCAAAATTTGTAGCTGGGGAAGAGTGTGTGGGCAGTAGTTTTGCAACAGAAATAAATTATTTCTGCAGTTTTAGGGTTTGTGAAACAGAACTGCAACCAACATTTTCTTCTTGCTGTTTCACCAGATATTATCATATCTGATAGTAGATCACAGTGGCAGGTCCAGCATGCCCTGTTCCCTGCAACCCTGCCTTGCAGAGCAGAAATGATGCCAAGTAGGAGAGGACTAAAAACTTGCTTTATTGTTCTGAAGCATTTTGTCTCTTATTGCAGTCTTTTGGGCAAGCACATCCACTGAGGTCTTTCTAAATAACATGTTTACTTGTGTAGTATGGTGCTGAAGTATGGGAGACCCCACTTTTTGTATGGCTTTCCATCAATTATTTTCTTGGTCAGCAGAGTGTAAATATGTTTTGGATGTAGCTTGCCTGTGCCTAGAAAAGCAGGAGGAGTAATGGTGACTCACAAACTCACTCATACAATGAATGTGATTATAAGAAGTTTTGGTTTGGGGAGTAGATAATTAGAGCTTGCTGAATCAGAAACATATTTTTGTAAAATGGATAATATTATCTGAAACAAGATTTCTGTGTAGAGATACACACCTCATTCTGTCTGGTCCAGAATAACAATGTTGTGCAGTCTGTTTTTATGGAATACTTTTGATCATTTGCTGTCAGCCAAAATAAAGAAAAGTTAGAAAGGTGTGTGTGTGATATGCACAGCATACAGAAGTAAAGGAAAGTCTACCGTGAGCGTATTTTGAAGCTATGGACTGGGATTTGGATTTTGGGTCCTGATCTAAGGAAATCACTTAAAGACAATAGCTAGTTCTCTTGAATTCACAGGCTTGAAGTTCACACATTTTGCTGAGTTTTGTTGAAATGAGGCCTCTCACATTGTAATACTTTTGATACATATTTTGCTAATAGCTCTGATGAGAAATCTGTCAAGCATGAGCAAGCTGGCGTTGAGCTACCAAAGAAGCCACCTAAGCAGCAAAAGAAAACTCTTGATTTATCACTTGAGACAGAAATATCTTTGTGGTGCAGACTTTACCCCATTACCTGATCCATTGTGCAACTGCGTAAACTTTCCAAAGATGTGCAGAGACAGAAGGTAAATTCTATAGGTTTCCTTCAAGATTGATTATTTTCTGCTGGTAGGGAAGACCTCTGCTATCTTCTTAATAATAACCTAGCATTACTTAAGAATAATTTTTTTGGGTTTTTTTAAATTAGCATAAACTTGTCCATTTCTTCTTTTTCATACCTCTCAGTATATCACTTGAAAAAAAAAAAATTGAGGTTGTCTTAATTTTCTGTGCTGAATTTGCGAATTAGCAGGCCTCATTTTTTCATATTGAGCTGGCAGGTGTTTGTGGCAGGGTTGCTTATTAGATAGCAACACTTGTGAGAATATTTGTGAAGTTAATTAGCAATTTTCATTTTATAGTGTTATAAATAAAACAGTGGAATGTCTTCCATGCCTTCTTGTATTCTGTGCTTGCAGCTGGGGCAGGTTTGTTTTTTCCACTTCAGCTTTCTGGACAGGTCAGTACTTAACATAGTGAGTATGGGTGTGAGGCCTCTGGCCACAGGTAATATTTTGATTATTGTGTGATTGCTGTTGACCCCTGTATGAGTGCCAAATGCTTAGGCTGCCTTGCAGTGCAGCTTCTGTCCCAAATATGCCTGAGGTCACTGCCTTTGGAGCAGCTCTCCCCGGTTTATGTTGCTGTAGGGGTGCTACAGGCACAGCCACTCCTTGCAAAGATTTAGAAATGGTAAATAAGTGAACAGTAAAGCAGAGTCCATAATCAGCTACAGAGTTCAAAGTACCCAGGAGTTGTTTTATTCAAGATATAGATTTTGCTGATTACTTTAAGACCATCACATAAAGAATGGAAATGACTTTTCACAGAGTTCTCTTTTCCTTATTTTTCTCTCGTTTTGTGCTGTGGCTGAAATAAAGGATTACTTCTTAATAAAAAAAGAAAAAGCCCCTACCAAAGCCCTTCCATTTTTATGTTCTAACCAGTTTTCAAGCTCAATTACACCCAAATTACAATGTACCATTTTTATGACAACATTTGAATTTATTCTTTTTGTATGTATTCCAGATTTGTATTCATATTTTGCTATAGCCTTGCATAAAATACCTCACTGTGATGCTCTGATTATTTGGTTAATGCACTTTGTAAAGATCTTTGACATCCTATATGAAAATTTCTATAGAATTTGTAAGTTAAATTTATCAATTCAAGGAAAATCATGTAGGAAAAGAGCAATAAAGGGACAGAAAATGATGGTGTCATTTGCATGGCTGGTAACATCAGTATTTTGAAGAATAATAATTGTGCAAATGTGTGTTGTACTGCAATGAGAAAGTTCTGTATTCATTTACTTTTCAGTTAAGTACCCACTTAAACTCTAGCACCAATTTTCACTGTTTACTGATCTGAGGAGTTAAATGTTAATCATGCTGTGTTACCGAAATGTTTTTTTTACTACTACAAATGAATTCATTTCATCATAGCTAAGGCAATAATTAGCAAAGAATAAACCTTTGTTTGCAAGGATTTATAATAGACACAAACTTCAGCATTCAAAGTTCTCTTTCTTTGTCTCTCTGCTGCTATTGTGTGAAGATGAAGGTATGTTTCTGACTCCCTCTAAAACTTCCCAGGTGGAACATGATTCAATCAAAGAAAGTCTGGCACCTGAGCTTCAAAACCACAGTTTTAATCTTTAGGGCCTGAGAGGAAATATCCTAATGTCTGAAAGACTGTTCTTAAATGGTCATTTGCTTCTAGCTTAGTTGTGTCATTAAATATGACCCACATGCCTGTCTGTGTTTCAGTCAGGTGGAATTCCCATTTTTATCCATATTTAACTCTGATTGACACACTTTGTGTGTCAATTATAAATTGTCTTTTCCCTGAAAAGATTTTGTCACAGTAATCGGAGGTGCATTTCTTTCTCTCAAGTTAAACAAAAAGCAACCCAAATGCTGTCTTCTGAGAAGCAAGGTTTGCTTTTTCAGATGTGTTTGGATACACAAGGTCTCCAGATGTGAGAAAGAGTAAATGCTAGAGAAAAATCATAAAGAAAGTCGAGTGTACACAGCGATGGAAGCACATTCAATTGGCATCACTTCTTACTAGAACCAAGGGGTTCCTGCCCCTTCTGGAGGTGGTAAATACCCTCTGTGCTCTGGCTGCAGCAGCAGCACTGTAGTGGAGGCAGATCAAACTGAAGTGTGGCCTCGATTTCCTCCCAGCATGGGAGTGGAAGACTTTGCTTCTGCTTCAGCAAACCGCGCTTTGCTGCTCTCAGATTTGTTAACTGTCGTGGTGGAAGTAGGAAAAGTAAACTCTAGATGGAAGTGTGAATTCTAGAACGTTGTAATGCCGTGCTCCAAGGAAGCTGGTCTCATCAGGGCTCGTCACTGGAGCAGTGTCACAGTCAGCAGGGGTGAGGGCCGGGTGCCACACAGCCATGGTCTCTGTTCTTCTAGGGTTACTGCACCACAGGGCAGTATTGATCTGCTGGAATAAACTCTGGTGCTGTATGAGCTGCTGTAACCACTGACTTTGTCCCAGATAAATTGTGTCCAGTCATTAAAACAATATGAACTGCAGGAACAGTGGGGTTTTTTTTCTCCTTATCGCGGGCAGGTGTTACACAAGTGATTACATAAATATGGCTAAAAATAAACATTATCCGTAGCTACCTCAGTCCTCAAAGATCAATGGCTATAAAAAAACCCGCCACATTTCATTGGCTCTGTAAAAACAGACCATTTCCTGCTGACCTTTAAAGAATTCTGTTTCATTATTACCTATTACAGGAGGATAAACCCTTTAGATTTTAACAGGAAAAAAAAGAAAAAGAAAAAAACCCACAGCATCAAACTTTGTAGGTTTCTGAGGTGCTGGCTGAACTTCACATGAGGTGTTTTTCAAACTAGAATCACTTAGGAGCAGTTGTATGAAACTTAAATACTGTGGAAGCTGCCCTTTTCAGTTGTTTGCAAAGCCACTATATTCCTTGGAATACTATTAAGACAAAAGACCCAAGGGTCCCCGATGCTCTTTCAATGCTCCACAGGTCTCACAGTTTCTTTTCTGTCAAGTGTTCACAGTCACTAACGTATCTGCTCTGTGAGAGATGAGGCTTGGTAAGATTCAAGGTGAATCACGGACATGGGCACAGGGTGTCTCTGGCTGAGAGAGGTTTGAGAGAGGACGCTGGCTGAGTGCTGGGAGCAGTAAATCCCAGGGATGTGATGGTGCCTTTGGTTAGTGCTGCTCCCTGGCCGAGTGCAAGTCAAAACAGATTTGAAAGGAGTGCAGTAACTGGCAGGAGCTAATAAAAAGAGACTTCAGCCAGGAGAGACAGACTTACTTGGGGAGCATCTCAGGTCTCCGGAGGCAGATGAGGTCCTGTGTTGTGCTCCGCCACAGTTATCTGAGCGTCCTGTCATGGTTATTTTTCTGCATCTTCTAGATGTGCTGTGGCATTGCAGTGACATGGAGGAGATCAGAATTTATTGTAGCTTGATATTCATAGCAACCCTCACCACTGAGTGATTGGTACAGTATCTGTGCGTGCCTGAAACAGTGTGTGGCAGTGGTGGAGGGGGAATTGGAAATGGAGCTTCCTAACTGCTCAGTTATAGAACTGAAAACAGCCCATGTTCCCACTTGTTAATTGATGGCTTGAACATCCTAAAGAGAAATTATTTCCAAAACAAGAAGGAGGTATCTTGAAGTGGATACAATGGTTTCTAGATGCGGTTTAGTCCACCCTCTCAATTATTTTTTAATCTGTGTCCAAATTCCCAAGCACCCCACTAATTTGTAGTGGTGTTATTAGCAGGTGGCTGCCAGCAAGCAAATTCTAAGCTGTAAAAAAAATGTTGCCGTTGACAGAAACAGCCCCACAGAGACATATTCATCTGAAACCTGAAGGTGCATTTAGACACTTCAAACATATGGTCTAGTGCTTTCACCTGAACCAGGCAACAAAAGAGGACTTACCTAATTAAAGATTTACTTTGTTTTTACTTCATTCACTTTGTCTTTCTACTTTAAAATCGTCTGCCCTTTATTCATTCGACAACAGAGGGGTCAAGGCTGAAATCTTAATGAAATTGCTCACAGAGCAAAAAAATACCTGCTTTTCTTGTAAGTACTGATAGTTCAGGCTCTTAGTCATAGAAGGTTGCACTGAAAGACATCAGTGTTGTATTATTTTGTTCACAGTCTGGCCAAATAAGAGGTGCTTCTCTCTCAGTCCTGTGGTTGCTTTGGTGGTTTGTTCCTTGAGTTGGCTGGAGTGGGCTCAGGCACGGAATTCTGGCGGCGTTTATATATGATGTGTGTATCATATTTCGTGTTCAATTAACAGGTTGTTCCCTCTGGGTTATAGAGGTATTTGGATAAGTTTAGCAGTAGACTCATTCTGTGGAGTAACTCCTTTTCTCGGGGACAAGTAGGACTTAAGTGATGAATATTTTGCAGAATTTTCCTTTGAGTACGGTTGTGTTTGATCAACTGAATTTTCACCCAACTCGTATTTTCCTGTTAGGATGATACAGCCATGGAAACGGTATTAAAATTTGTTGAAATATTCTAGTCAGTGTCACCACATCTTCAGTTAAGAACCTTTTCTTTTTTTCCCTATGGGATTGAGCATAGCTATAAATGAGCCTTGGTTTTTGTCAACAGAAATGCAGTAAGAAGTTAATAATATCAATGATGATGTCGGTTAATGCAAACCACAAAATTAAAAGTCAGAACTGATTTTTTTTTTTTTAGAAAAAACAGATGTGGTAAGGCAGAAACTTAATAAATCTGAAAAACAAAGCATATTTACTTTTTGCCTGCCATGTAATCATGTAGTTTTTCTTTATATTGGTTGATTTCTAACATTGCTTCTATGGTGTCTTACTGAAAAAAAAAACAAAATCACGTCCTTGTGCTTGGCTGACTCCAGAAGCCAGCGGTAGGAGGTGATCATTCCTCTTGGACTAGAACAGTGCTGAGCTTTTCTCAGGAAGAGAATGTGGAAAAAGCAGTTGTTGAGATAATGCAGTTAGTGTTGAACAGAAAATAGATTTGGTGTCAGAAGTGTTTATAATGACAGCAAATTTCCCTTGGGATTGCTGACCTCACCCTGATTACAGCTGTACTGCCATGGCACGTTCGGGTTGAATTTGTCTTGTTTTCACTCTTCCTTATAGTCAGGATATCTTGACTTCTAACAGGTTTTAGTTTCAAGCCAAGGGAGTAAAGTTCAGTTTTGGGACCTTGGAGCATGATTGCTAAAAGTTACATCTCATAGTTTATGGGTTTATGGCAGTGTTTCCAAGACCTTTAATATCTGTTTATTTTTCACTTGTAGATAACTGTAAAAATAAAACCAAAACCTTAAAGCTTTATTGAACTGCTTTAACAGCTATTTCATAAAAATCTAATCTATATATTTTTTTAAATTCTGAATAATGAAGATATTAAAATAGTAGGAGACAAGACAGACAAATGATAGCTTGAAAAATGTGCCTTTGAGTACCAGCTTAGAAAGAAAAGCCCAGGAATTCTAATGTGGCACATTTTTGAATGAAATTAAAATACTTAGGAGTGGTCATATAGCACAGTGAGAAATTTTGAACTCTCCATTACTTCAAGCTAAAAAATAAGAAAAAAACACTAGCAGAATTGGCAAGATTGCTCCATAAGGTATTGCATATTCAGACTATGAGATTGTAAATAAGAAGGATTTGGAGAACTATGAAGTACATTTTCCAAATCTTCTATGATTACTTGCTCGAGCTTTCATGACAAAAATAAGATGTAAGATGGGTCCATTTGTATGGGACATACCTTGTTTTGTTATATCCTTATAACATGTTTAATCCAAACTAGTCATAGCCATGCAATACAGTTAGGACATTTAATCCAGTATATGTCACTTTTTCATTGTATTGAACATCAGTAAGAAAGGGAAATAAACCTTGACAGAACCCTTTTCTCTCACATGACCATCCTTCTATGTCTGTTGGGATTATTAAAGGGCGCAGAAATTCCTCTGTGGCAAATTTAGCCAAGCAACAGCAAGGGCTCTGTAGGACCCAGGCTATTCTTGTTTTTGTGGAAAAATCTTGAGCTCTGTTACGTGCAGCGGGTAGGAAGGAAAAAGCTTTCTGCACCAGGTGCAGATCTTAAACTCTCCGTTTTGAAAATGGATTTCATGCCTTCTGGAAATTCAGTCGTTTTGCACACCAGTGAAGGGAATAAGAAACGTGAATCCACGAAGGCTCCTGTGCAGTGTGCTCTGGGATGAGCCACTGTGGTCCCTCCCAAGCTCACCCGGTCTGTGACTGTGGGATACACTTGAGGCTGAAGCCCTGATCTTGCAGCAGTTTGTGTTCTGGTGGAGGTGGGATACCTCTGCATTCAGAAACTGGTGCTTTTATTGATTCCTAAATATAGCTATTTCTGAACGCAAAACAAGCTGTTCCATGAAAGATTGTTTCTGCTTAGGTTTTACTGTCTCTGTTCAGAGGTCACAGCTGTGGAACTAATGTAGGACTTTACAATTCTTTTTGTTCTTAATGAGTTTGGTCCTCAATGCTTCTCAGCTAAAAGAAAGGATTCTATCTGCAGTTCAAAATATTGGAAAATCGACTTCTCATTGATTACTGCCTCTGTGTGTTGCAATGGATTCCTTTTTCTTCTTTTTTCATTAAAGTTCAAATTTTATGTCCTCGTACCATCATTTCTCCTTCTTACATGTTTTCCACTACTTCATTTTCTTTCCCTGAAAAAGAGATTCAAGCACAATTTTCTTTTTATTAACAGTTCCTATTATCTGCTAAGGTTCGTGCCTCCTCATATGCACTTTCTTCCAAACCTAGCCTCCCCTCTCCCACTTCCACTGCTCTCACTGAAACTGATTATTCAAACTTTTCCTTCTCTGGACTGTAAAATGTCACAGAACCATTCTTTTTGCCGTTTGCTGCAAAGCTGATTCAATCTGTCAGCTGACATGTGGGCATTAACCTTTTCCTTCTGTGTTTTAACAGGACTGAATTTACCAAAAACACAGAGAAAATATCAATGTGCAAGGGATCCTAGAGTAAATCATCTTAAATTAGTCTTCTCTTTGAATTTATATTCACTCAGGAAAGTGATTTATTTTGAAGATATGGGATTATTTCACAGTGGTTAAGTATGTTTTCAGCATTATTTGACATGACAAATCGGTAGTGATTGACTCTCATCAGGAGCTTTGCTTCTTAACAGATTAGACTTTTTGAGTCTTTGACTCATTCTTGAAATTTTGCTGTACTAGATTTGACTTCCGGGCTAAGATTTACCTTTTTATGGAATCAGCTGCTTTGGAGGTAGTTGGTGACACTTTTTGTCTCTGAAAAATTCTTGTCTAAGGGCATTGACAACTAAATCTTCAATTATAACCTTTCAGTGCCTATTTTCTGTAATGTTCTCAGAGTGTGATAATGAACAAATCAGATTATTTTTCAGCCATTTCCGTAAGCCCAGACTGAAGGACTAATTCTGACACGAGTTGGAAGTTTCTGGCAGCATTTTTTCCTGGGTGGAAACAAAGTGTGAGAAGAGTAATCTAGAACTGGAATAAGATGCATCAAGTAAATGTCTTTTAAATGTTTGTGTAACTGTAAACAATGCTAGCTAAACTGCAGTGAGATTTGTTTCATTTTATATAGCGGTAGATTATTTCCAACATTTCTATAAAACATTATTCTGTCTTGTAAACCTTGTACCAATTTTGTGAATTCGTGCGGTACAGAACTGAGACAAACTTACTGGAAAGAAGAGGTTTATTCCCCTTGTAGTTTTTGCTATTATTGTCTACATGATTTTATTCGGGTGATTTCTTTCTTATTTCAGTGCAGTAGTTCCAATGTGGAGAGCAGGCCTTCTAATGCTATTATTTTCTCCTTCAGAGATATAAAAGGGTTAATTAATCAGAATTCAATTTTATTCAGAATTGAAATTTAATAAAATCTTATTATTCAATCAGAATTGAAAATTTTTATAATTTCTTATTAACCTAACTCCAGTTTCCTTCTAAGATACCTGCTTTAGTTCTGCCATGATGGTTTTCCATCATCAAAATTTTGAGTATTATTTTTATTTATTTTTAAAGTGCCTCAGTAACCCCTTTTTTCTTTTTTCCCAAACAAACTCAAAAAGTAAGAGCCAGCCAGGCAGGCAGAAGACCTGGGTGATTTTAATTACAGAGGTCTGAGGCACTTCTTAATCAAGCTAATATGTGAGTTGTTACTTCTGCACAAGGAAAGTTTTAATAAGTATGTCAGGTGCAATTACATAAAATGCTTTGTAGAAATCCAGATATACAATAACTTTATTAAATAGATCTGTAATATTGAAAGGGATTATTCTGCCAGGATGCAGGATCTTCTCTCCAGAAAATGCAGCTTCTGAATCTGTTTAATAACATTGATATACGAAGAAGTCTGAATACTCATTTCATTTGAGAACATTTCTTTTTTTCTTATCACATGCATGGACAGTAGAGTGGTATATTCATTCTCACTTCAGGATATTGTTGCTCTGACTGGAAAATCTATTCTTTGCATGATTACAGCCCTTTCTGCCCATGGGGAATTACATTTTTCACTTCACCCATTCTTGCCTCTTAATGCTGAATGCAGTGGGAGTTGTAGAGAAATGCACTCCTGTGGTTCACAGCTGCAGAAAGGGCAGTAAGCAGTTCCACGTGGGTGACTTTCCAGGCATTGCTGTCTTTTTCAATTAGCACGTGTTGTATCCCTGCGTGTGCTGCACGTGGAATAACGTCTCACGATAAAACCACAAAGGTGTAACAGTCACCGTCAAATCAGCGGTGTGTTTTATTGGTACATCCAAGTGGTAATCAATAGAAACTGATACAAGCAGAAATGGCAAACCAATCAAATATTTATAGCTTTTGTATCATTGCCAAATATTTATTTCAGATTGAAACCGAGGATATTTTAGATGTTCTAAATTTCTGTGGGTCTGCTTGTTGTCAGTGAAGAAGGAAGTTATTCGTGCAGTTCTTTGGGTTAATTAATTATCCTGAAGTCATTGTTGCTTTTTAGCAGTGTCGTGTTGCAGAGGTGCCAAAATGAAATCAGTCCATGTGTAGTGACATGGATTCGACGTCATGAAGTCCTTTATTTCTCTTATGTTTGTGGGAGCTGATGGAAAATAATCTTTTGGAAAATTCAACAAATAGTGAAACAGGCACCATGAGGTGAATCTCAGGGTGGGTTGACTGACATGAAACTCCCATTACTTGCCAGGAAGTCTCTCCCTCTCTGCCTTTTCTGAAAAGGCTGTGAACATGTTCAGTGCGACAGTGCTTCTACCAAATGCAATGATTTCATTTTCTTATAAGTAAACTGTGATTAGCACTCTAGCACCAGCCTTAGAGAAATCAATTAAGCATAGTTCCATAATGGTGGTTTCTTGTTTGAACCTGTAGTTTATTTAAGAAAAGGTAGTGAGGGGTGGTTGTTGACAATTTTGTTTTGCAGAGTAAATTGTGAGTACTTCTTCCTCATAAAGTGCTTTCTTCAAGAAGAAAGAATACAGGATGAAGTACTTTTATGTTTTATTGAAGACAATGATAGGGTAATATTTCTCAGATCAGTGTTTTTGGGGGTTTTTATGGATGTTGTGTATGTAAACCTACACACTTACTGCAAAATTGCAGAAGTCTTTAAATCGTTTACAAACGTGTTGATGGCTTGCAAGCCAGAGATATGTTAGTCCTTTACACAAGGGATTTTTGTCCTTTTTCCAATCTTTGTGAGATGTATGTAAGAGTTATGTGCTTTCAAAATGTAGAGAGAGTGTGTGTATGTATATATATATATGCATATATGAATATACATAAATATATATGACAGCTAGTTTAAATTCCAGCTAGAGCTGCTGGTGAAAAAGGTGCTGCTTTTGCCATAGGCAAAGTGCCAATTTAATATGGGCTGTGCAGCCTGTCTGTGTTTGGTGCAATTACCGTGTAATTGTCATCATACCCAGGCTTGCAAAGCTCTGCTGGCTTGGTTCTGTGGGGAAATTCTAGGGAACCCTTGGAAAAAGGGATTCTCCTGATTACTGGGTGTCAGTCTTCCATTATGGCCAGTTTGATTTGCATTCGGTTTTCATTTAATTTGCCTTCAGTAATATGGCATTGAGATGGATAAATTGTATTTTGCTCAAAGAAGCTTCCTACTTTTTCTTTCCTTTCATTCACACAAGTTGTTTTTTTTTTTTTTTTTAAGTAACCAAATGATAAGGTGCTCGCAGACAAGTCTAAATGCAACATTTTATTTTCTGTCTCCTATTAATGTCAAAATTTAGAGCATATCTACCAGATATTTTAAAGGAATGGAATTTAAATTAGGCACGCAGTTTCTTTTCTTGTGGGCCTGTGTATCCATCTGGAAATTGCATTGATATAGTGGTCGTATCCTCTACATTTAATTACCTGTGTCATTTAAATAATTGGGGCTATTACACTGTCTCACAACTTAAAAGGAAACAAAAACCCAAATCTGAATGAATGAAAGCACTGATACAGGCAAAACTGGTGTTCAAGTAGTTTAATCAGGAAAATCAGTGCTGAAAAGGAGAAAAGAAGATGCTGGCTCTGGTGACCACGTGTGGTGGCCACATCAGAGCTCCTGCCGCAGCATTTGCCAGCGAGGCGATCCTTTTCTTTGTCTCCTGCTATCCAAATTGGTAACTCCAGACTTCAGGAACCCATAAATCAGCCTGGTCTTATTTTGTGACTCTCTACAAATTCTCATAAAGCAAGAACCTCAATTCATAATTGACCTGGGGAAAAAATTGAGAGGATGTTCTCTAGCCCAATATGTAGGTGGAACTTCTGATTGAAGAAGTTTGTAAGAAAACTGTGAAGCATGTAAAAGGATTTATTGTTGGTATTTTTTTTTTTTCCTCAGAAAGCATTTTAAAATACAACTGTCATTCCTAAGAAAGGGAGTAAATGACAAAGTATGTTTTCTTTAAAGACAAGTGATAATTTTAGAGCAGCAACGGAGGATCACTCTGTGCTGCATTTTTCACTGTGATTCCAGGTTAGTGCTGAGACACAGAGCAGAGTCTCATTCTGCCTAAGGTGATGATGGTCTTTTGGGAGTTAATGAACAAGGGGATTGCTGCACAGAGAGTGGCTCCTAGCAGATGACAGGATTAATTGAAATCAGAATGAGAAAAAAAACTTCATCATTAGTTATTCCTGGACTTATCTGGAAGAGGGAGGTCTCCCACCATTCTTTTCTGCTTAGATAACTTCCTCTATGTGCTAAATTTGCACTTTCGTGTATTCATATTGCATTTGAAAATGAATAAAGAACAGCAAATCTTTCGATGATGTAAATTGGTGGGGAGGGGAGTGGAGGAATCCAGCTGTCTGTGACATGATTTTATTTTATTTTTTTCATTTAAGATGTGAATAAATATTTTAAAAAGCAACGAAAATGTATGAATGCATGCTTGAATTACTGGAAGTGTTTGGGTGGCTAGTTCCTTTCCAGCTGTTCCTGGCACGTGATCTGCTGGAACTGTTCCAGATGGTTCCCAGCCCATGACAAGGATATCACCGGGGCCTGCTGCAAGCACCTTCAAATTTTATTTTATTTTTTTTAAATTAGTGTTTTATGAAGGTCAGCTAGCTGTGCAACTTGTGGTCAGTCTCAGCTGAAAATGATAGTCCAATGTTTGATTGTGCTTTCCACCCTCATTCTAGGTATTTATATTTTAATATTCTTACTGTCTTTCTGTGTATGTCTAATGAGTGATGGACTGCAGCTTGTCTCTGGATATCAGCCTTTATGAAGAAACTCTGCTGATACTTAGTCTTGGGCCTCTGGTGTCCCAGAAGCCACAGTGGCATGAACCTTATGACATGCGACGCTTTAATTTAAATTATATACAGCAGGGCAAACCTCTCTGTTACCAAAAGATACAAAAAGTGATGATGTTGGCATTCTCCAAAAGAAAACCAGGTTTTGTAAATAAAAGGCTCTACAAAAAGTTGTAGCATTCTTGGGAATCTTTTCAATATTGTCTGGGCTTATTGTTATTTACTTTAAAGGTGTTCTGTGAAATTCTCTTACAGCCCAAAAATAGTGTGCATTTCTGTGCTTCTATACCCATGTATTCATACTGAAACCAGCTTAGCTCACAAGGCTTAAAATCCTTTGCATAGTTTAAATTTGTATATTTCGGGCCTGGTGGTGTTACCTCGATCCATTTTCAATTGATACACCTAGTATTTAGTTTAAAACACGTAAACATGACTTTTTTTTTCCATTAGGGAAAAGAAAACATTACTCTTTAAGCACTAGAAAGTGGCTGAGCTTAGACTACAATGGTGATAATTTTCTGGTTTACTTGTGCAAGGTAAATTGAATAATAAATATTAGAAATCATAGGTTATTCTTCTCTAAGAAATTCAGAAATAAGTAAGGAAATAGCTGCGAACTCCAATCCACCTAAGTCTTAGATTAAGGCCCTAGAATACAGTCCACCTAGATCCTAGATTAAGTCTAAGTCCTAGATGTATGATTTCAATTGTACTGAGGCTTTGTTATTAAGAGGAGCCTTCTGCAGCTTCTCTGAAGCGGTGGGAAGCTCCCTGTCCGTATAAATGTGCACGATGCACTTCTCAGGATAAATGGGTGCTGGACATCAAGTTTTGAGAATTTGAGGGGGTTTTGGAGTTGTTTTTTCCTCAGGGAAGCTGTAGTTTGTCCAGTAGAAGCCTGGCATAGAGTTCATAATTAGGAAATATTTTGTGTTATAAGGGATGTTACTCATCCAGCATTTCCAAAAGTCACTTAAATTTTGATGTGGGAGTGCTTCTATTGAAACTTCACCCTGAAAGTTAGATATAATTGAGTGCTTCTTTGGAGTGAGAAAGAAAAAAAATCTGACTGTTAGACCTTCACATATCAGAGCCCTGAAAATAAGGACTAATAATTCAGATGCATAAAAAGGGGGTTTCATTCGTGATTTAAATAAGCAATTTTGAAACCGTCATTTTGATACCTTCAGTGATATTGTATATTTTAAAATACATTGATGTAATTCCTATAGGCTCTGTCACTAAGGAATAGTATTTTAGGGGCAATGAAAAATTCAGGTAGGCTATAGAATATCCACATCATTGTAAAAATTCAGTTTTTGGCTTTGGAACAGTTACAGGATTTTAAAAAAACAGTTGAATTTTATGAATGTCTTGGAAAAATCGTCTCATCTTACTCGTCTGAAGTTATTTGTTATGTTGTGCAGTCAAACATCTGTTCAGAGTTTTAAAATAGTTAGAGATGACAGCAGTCCTCTTCTGCTGGAGCATCCACAAGAGTATTGAACTGCCCCAGGATCTGTGTTTACAGAACATAGGCTGCATAAAATGCAGAAGATTAGGAAGATGCAGAGGGAGTTGAAACTGTAGACAGCAACATATTTCATGTATGTTTTATTTATAGTTGTGAAACCTGTGTTTACTGAGAGCTCAAGTAGGTGCGTAAACAGGCAAACAAAAGTAATAAAGTACCAAACAACTAGTACAGTGCTAGCATAAAAGGAGAAGAAAATAGGCGAGTCTTTTGTTCTCTCTACAGCTGTAGTTTTCTTTTTTAAACTTGTTATTTGGCTTATGGAGAAGGCTCTGTCTCACACCAAGTAGGAAGGGAGCCTGATCCACCCTGCAGCACATAAGGAAATTATTGCAATTATTGAGAGTTCGGAGTGGTGTAAGTGCTCAGCCTCACAGCACAGTGTATAGGCTGTAGGAGAAGGCATTAAAATCAGACCACAGCCCTGGTGACGCTGCCTGCATCTTTGCATTTTTATTGGATTCTCAAAACTTGATATTCCCATGAGAGGTGTGGGTCCACAGTCCACAGTATGTTTTAATATTTAGACTTTGTTCCACCTAAAGAGATTTACCCTCACGATCTGCAAGCTTTTCAAGCTAAATACAGTGCTCTTGGTGTGCCAAAATGTCGAGGTGGCCACAGCCTGAATTCTGCTTCAGAGTAGCCTGAGTAGCCTTGGCCTGAGCTGCTTCCTCTCAGGAAGGTCTTGCCAGGCTGCTTGTCAAGAAAGCTGAGCGTGAAGAAGTGGTTTCACTCAGGAGGCGTTGCACTGGTAAGTCCAGCTCAGCTGGGCAGATTTCCTGTCTGCTGTAGCAAGGAAGTTTTATCCTCTCAGCAGATGGCCAGAAATCTTGAAACACTGATTTAATTAACTGAAATCCCACTACCAGACAGCAGCTCTAGTGGCTGCATCTGGAAGTAGAGCAGAATGCTTAAGGGGTAATATTGTCCTTCTAAAATTGAATTAGGCAAACACTGGGACATCTAGGGGTTGGGTAAACATTTGTGGTGGGTTGGGGAGGAAAGAGTAAGTGCTGAACTGATAAGGGGATTGGAGTGCAAAAAGTGTTTTGAGAGCACTGCCGTTTGTCCTCCTGAAGATAAGAGAGGTTGTGCTGAACTGCTTGGTAGTCTCAGTTGCAGTAGCTGGGAGTCAGCATGAGTTTTAAAAGTTTTACGGGTGTGGTAGGGAGATGGGCATGAAAACAGGGCTTGAAGCATATGAGACTTGCATTATGTTAGCATTCGATTGCTAGACAAGGTTCAATTTCGTAGAAAAGAGCAGTTCATCCCAGTTGCCTTTTAGTCCTGCTGTGGATGGGTGAGCTGGGGGTGTATGAGCCCAGCTAAAACCCAGGTGTCATCACATACTATCCACATGTATCCACAGACCCTCCCCTGTGAATGGAAGCACGGAGGATAGCATCCTTTCCTACTGGGAATACAGGAGCAGTAGAAAGGCTATGCAATGTGTTTGATACCCCCTGTTTCCCTAAGATAATGGTTGAATACTGGCTGGACACTGGTGGAGGTGAAAAAAGCTGAGACTCTACATTAAAAGAGCAGTCCTGATACTAATTCTTATTTTCATTTCCGCTTGCTCTGGGAAACCTTTGTCCTGTGTGCATGTTCCTTCTTCCTAAGGAAGGCCTAAGGCTTGGATAAGCTCAGTTATACACAGTGAACTTCAGAAGTGGTTTTGCTGTACTTCCATTGTAATCTAACTAGTGCTGCATCCCTTTTATGAACCATCAAAGGCCCTCCTTTTTCTGAAATCCACAGCTCCATATGCAGAGATAGCAGGAACATACAGAAAGGCTATGGGTGATTGTTGAAATAAGTGTCTTGAGGAAGAATTCAGTAAGCCTCCAGCAGAGGTGGTTGAAAAAAATAGGTGCAATGTTTTACAAATGCTTTTATTGTACTGATCGGTTTCGTAGTTGCTTTCCAGAAGTGAATTAGTACAGATCACGTCAGCTAGACTCAAGAAAAATGGCTTGTTTTTTACAACCATCTGCTTAGCTGCAAATTGCTTTCTCCAAGCTGTATGCAGTCTTTTGCTTTGCCTTTGTCTCTGCTTTAGCTCATGCTTCCTATTTTTTATCTCCTCAGGGTGCAATTTACTGTATCAATCAAAATAGGATAAAAAGGTCAAAAGTCCGCAAATGTTTTTATAAAAAAGGGGAAAAAATGGAACTAATATAATCAGCTCGTACATGGCATTTCATTTATGCCATATATTTGTTGTATTATAGCTCTGAGTGAGGTGAGTTACTTTGAAAGCAATGGTGATGAAACCAGACCTCCTCAAGCTCTGGGGCATGGAGGGGAGAAAATATATGTATATATATATATAGAGAGAGAGAGAGATCCTTGTTCTTTCTTTAGTAAGTAAAGGAACCTCTATGATTGATTTCCATGATTCATGTGAGCACTTTACTTACAAAGCAGAGGATGTTTTTTTTCAGATATGGAAATCTGTTTTCCTCTCATCTATGTCTCACGATGCTGAGTGATTGTTAACAATTATACTGGGATTTAGGAAATATACTGGGCTTCAGTAAAGGTTGCTTCTCTAGAATCGATTTCATTTGTGGAGATTTTGTTCTGGGTTGGGTGAGAAGGGGTTGGTGTGGGGGTTGGTTTTTTGTTTGTTTGTTTTTACTGTGGAAACTCTTGTAATTGTCAGAGAAATGATCTTTTCATTGATCAGAGAATTGTTAAGGTAGGAAGACACCTCTACAGATCATCTGATCCAGCACCCTCTCAAGCAGATCAGTTACTTCAGGCTGCTCAGGACTTTACACCTGAGTTCTGAGTATTTCAGATGATGGATAGTCCAGACAACCTGTTACAATATTTTGCCACCCTCGCAGTGAGCAAGAGCTGCTTAAATGGAGTCTCCTGTACTTCAGTGTGGTTCCATTGTCTTGTGTCTTTTCACTGGATAACACTGAGAAGAGTTTATTTCTGTGTTCTGTGGTGTCTCCCCTCCCTCCCTGGCATTTCTGCACATCAGTAACATCTCTCTTGAGCCCTGTCTTCGAGCTCAGTCACCTCTCAGCCTCTGCTCATCCCAGACACACCAGTGCTTCAGTCACCACAGAGCTGCTTCTGTGCCAGATTGGTGCTGTTGATGGTATTCCATATGTGACATTCTTCCAGGAGTGTGCCTTTGAGAGTTGCAATTCTGGATCGATCTAAGCCGTGTAGGTGATCGTGACACTTGGAGTTTGTGCTGCCTCTGAGGTGGGCTGTAGAGCAGAGGAGGAAAAGAACGAATCCAGTTTGCAAGTACAGGGTGGGGGAAGAGTTCCAAACCTGCTACCAGGGATTCTCTTTCCCAGACTCTAAGAACTGATGAAAGCAAACTACGGAAAGTGGAGGGAAAGGAGGAGAGAGAAAGGCCTTGGTCTACCAAAAGCAAGCTCCAGGAATGTGCTGAAATAGCTCTTCCCTGACACACCTATGTTACTTATTTACTTCACTGATTCCTTTCCATAGCACTCTGGGACTCAGGTTATTAGCAGTGATAGATTTTTAAAACTCTTCTAATTACTTGAAACTTTTTTTCCCCGACTCGAGTAGATTTTGAAGTTTCAAAGAAAAAAAAACATTCTGGATTGATGGATTTAATTTTCCATGATACAGCTCTAGAGACAGAAGCCTTTATATTAAATTGTAAATCTTTGCAGGTTGAGTTTGTTTAAATAAGGCATAATTTTATATTTAATATCTGGGAAAACCATTTTTTATGAAGCCAAGAAGATATTTTTGTAGATGATGAAGATGAACAATTTTCTTTGGTTTATGATTACCATCAGAAGATGAGATTGTTGAAAAGCATTGTTTGGAATGCACAAAATGTTTTTACCTATCTGACTGCTAAAATTAATGCAGATATACTCATTTATAGTATTTTTGTGTAGTAGCTATGTGCTTTGTAATACAAGAAATATATTCTAAAATATATTAGTGGAATAATGTCAATTTCCTAAAATTAGAAGCAAAGATGAGTTTAAGGTTTTTAGTTGTTTGGTTGTTTTTTTTTTTTTCCTTTTTTAACATTTAGCTTGTAATTAGGCTAAGTTAGATGATAAAGCTGAGAGCTGGCATGTCAAAATGGCTAAGACCAAACCCAAGTACTTAATTTTATGATTTATGTTTGATCATGTTAACCTGAGAGTTTAAAATGCTGATTTCTAGCTCAGGTTTAACTGGACTTTTGCCCCAGAGAGATCTGCTTTCATTCATTTTGGGTTTTTTTTAACTCCAGAGGAATACTAAAAACAAATCAATGCCAATGTGGATTTGAAACCCGTGGATTTAAATCAATAGTGCAATCTTTAAGAAGTTCAATAAGTGTATAAAAGAAAAGGACAGCAGTGTGTATCTTCCTTAATGTTATTTTTAAGACTTCAGATGTTTAGTCATTGTGCTAACTTCAATTTGATAACACAGCTGTATTAATCTCTGCTGCATCACGGTCAATTTTAAAAATTTTATATCAAATCAAATGAAACCATTTCACTGTAAGTCCCATGTGAATGCTTACAGATTGTTTAGCACAAAATAAATTGAAAGCAATACCAAGTTTAAGTGCAGCTGATGTTTTTTTCTTTATGAATCTTGAACTCAGACTTGTATGAAGTAAATGAATAGTGTTTTAAACTACAAGTACATGGATTCCCTCACTTCATGCTGGTCATCTTTCCCGTTTCTTTAAAGTATTAACAATATATTTTGAGAAGTTTTCTTCCCCACTAAGCACTTGGTAGGAACATACTGGGGCTAGAGAACTGTGGGTTTCAGCTCTTCAAGTGAATGTAATGAGGCATTATTATGTTACTGAATCTTACTTTTTCTCTGTAAAATAGAATAGCATAGCTCTAAACCAGATTTTATGCTTTTTCCATTTTTCAAAATGTAGGTATTGTTTTGTATGAAAAATATACTATAAATCATCTTAGCAGGATAAAATCCAAATTAAATTTACCGTGTAGATCATTTAAGTAGTGGAGGGGAGTAAAGGGGCAGAAAACTTCTAAAAGGAAGAGCCAACATACTTCAGCAATAAGCAAAACATGATGAGGATATTTTTCAGAGCTGTTCTCTTCTGTTTAGAAACACGTCGAGTTGGTAAAAATAAATAAAATTAATGAGTGTCTCATTTCTAATAAATGTGAGAGGCAGTAAAGATAACCAAGAAGGAAAAGGTTATTTGGTATTATTGGAAAAAGCAAGACTGGTCATTTTTTATTTTCTGATCTATGTACTGGTGTTTAAAGGAGCTTACTACATACTCACCACTGGGGAAAAAAACCTCATTAGAGGTATAGGTAAAAATGTAATGATAATGAGTTTATAGAGTAATTACTCCAGTCATAGTGTAAATATTTTCATATATCAGTGCACAAAAGTGAGATAAACTGTTTCACTGCAGAGCTGGTCTGACTTTTGAACAATCAGTTTCTATATAAATGTAGTTATTTAGCCGTGCAATTATGAGGAGAGAGATACTAGTAAATAGCAACGGTGTGAAAATATCAAGGGTGGCAATATTTCGAATAGTCTGTAACAAAGGGAATGAAGAAATGTCCAAGGTAACCTTAGATTAGCTAACTCAGTTAATCCTAATAACTGTTGCATCATGGATCATACCTTGGGCTGCCAAATTTTACCAAGAAGCGCAGTAAGTCTGTGAGTAGGAATCTCTGTTGAGCTGTCTGCCTCTGCGCCATGATAAAAGCAGTATTTGAATAAGCTACTATAACATTATACTGAAACAACAAAACCTTTAGTTTCTGAGATGTTTAGAGAATTGAACAAGGTATCAAGAGAGGTGGAGAGATGAGACCGAAGGGAGTAGTCAGTGGTTTTTCTGACCGTGAAATACAGCTAACCTGTAGGTCATAAAGACACTAGTGCTGTCTCTTTGACAAGGTGAAGACTGTGTCAAATGCGGAACCGTGGGTTTCAAAGTGCTTTTTGGGCACTCAGCTGGCTATTGTACCTGCAGGAGCCCCCGCCTGTGCCGTTTGCTGGTCTGTTGTCGGGATGCTGTGTTCCACAGGCAGCCCTGAAAGTTCTTCTGGTTTGCTGAGTAACTTTCCTCCTTGTCTGCCTAGGTGGAAAATTACAGGGGAGTAGCAGGGACCAGGTTTTTTCCAGCAGCCCCTGTTTCTCTGCAGATCTGTTCCACATCAAGCTGCAGAGTCTTTCCTCTGAATCTCTCTTGCACTACTAGCGTTCAGGCCCTAACAAAGGAGGAAAAATAGTAAAACTCTTGAAGCTGAAATGGTGAAGCTGAGCATGAGGTGCATGTACCTGTCCTGGCCTTGGCATATCTGTGGTTTGGCTGGTATCCAAAATTCAGCCTCACAGGTCATTGACACAAGGCTTTCTTCCATTCTTGTTGGTTGTGATTTAACCCCAGACTGCTGCACCTTGCAGCTGCTTGCTCCGCCCTGCCCAGTGATGGGATGGGAGCTGAAAGGGCAAAAAACTTGCAGTAGAAAAAAAAGTTTAATAGGGAAAGCAAAAGCCCTGCACGTGAGCAAAACAAAACAAAGAATGAATTTATCACTTCCCATCCTCAGGCAGGTGTTCAGCCACCCCCGGCAGGCGATGGCTCCATCACACGTAACGATTACTCGGGAAGACAGACATCATCACTCCAAACGTCACCCTCTTCCTTCTTCTTCTCCCAGCTTTTTTATATTGCTGAGCATGACACCGTGTGGTATGGGATGTCCCTTAGGTCACTTGGGGTCAGCTGTCCTGGCCGTGTCCTCTCCCAGCTCCTTGTGCACCCCCAGGCTCCTCACTGCTGGGGCAGTGCGAGAAGCAGAAAAGGCCTTGGTTGCACTGTGCGAACACTGCTCAGCAGTAAGGAAAACATCCCTGTGGTATCAACACTGCTTCCAGCACAAATCCAAAATGTAGCTCTGTAGCAACTACTATGAAGAAAATGAACTCTATTCCAGCCAAAGCCAGCACGTTTCTGATCTGTGCTCCAAAACACAAGGAGCCTTTGTATCCTGTTTCTAGAAAGGGGCTCATATCCTGCGTGGCAGTGGATGGAAATGCCAAGATTTGCTTTGTTGTTACTTGGTATATTAATATTTCAGAAGTTCAATCTAAAAAAGAAAATTAGAATATCCTAATTTTCCTTGTAATCAATGTTTAATGCATGTTTCATTAACATAGCTTCACTTTATAAAAATTCTCAATATTTTTTCTCTGAAGAAAAACATAATGAATAAGTGAGCTTGACAATACACGATTTCTGCTTTCTGCCGAAAATGACAAAGGTATATTTATTATATTACCCGAATGGCTTTAGTGTTTACACTGCCACCATTATTGCGTGTCTCTTGATAATTTCACCTCACAAGATTCCAGCCACGTGGAAGGCTGTGCTGACCTTATGACACTGCTATTCCAGCATCACTGGGAGGGATGATGCTGTTCAGTAACAGTCTGAAGGTCACACAGGAGGAGAGTGGGGTGGCTCCTGGAGCAGAGCTGCTGAGCAGGCAACCTCTGCTTTCTTTCTCCTAAAGAAAGGTTTTAGTCTTTAGAAATTAATTCCTTTGAAAGAAGAATGAATACAATCAGAATGACCTGTTCTGCTCCTTTTGTGTGTATGTAATGGGAAGGATTTGGTAGCACTGTCTACAGGCAGTGTGAACTCTGCTGCCTTTCTTTCACCTGAATTCAGAAGAGAATTATCAGGAACACATAACTGAGTTCAGTTCAGTTGATTTATGATTAGGAATTCAAGAGAAGCAAATGTACTCGTCAAATTTCATAGGGACGTCTTGTCAGAGACTAATTCTAATCCACAAAATGATTTTAAGTGGGACATAATGACTTTCCTGATTGTTGCTTTCTGCTGCCATTTTTTTGAAAATGGAATCAAGCAAGAGTCTTGTATGTATGACCAGTATGTTCTGGCAGCAAGCACATCAGATCTGTGCTACCTATTGGAGTTACCGTTATTTCATAATGTTCCAATTCTCAAAGTTTTCATTTTTATTGGGCTTGGTTGATGGTGAAAGAGCATGGGTGGCTTCTCATGCAAATGCCTGCTTTTAAAAAAAGTATTAAGAAGAGATGAAAATTGTTCATTCAAATGTAGTAAGTCCTTTTGTGAACGCTCTTCTTTTCTGTGCATAATTTTATCCTATACAGAAAATAGCCACATTTCTAGTTTTCTACTGGAAAAAAGTTCCCATTTTGCACAAATAAATGATAATGTCACTGATGGGTCAGGTACCATCTATAGTCAAGGGGTATTTCCTGCAGCTAATACACCCCCTGTAGTCTGAAACGTGCTCATCCAAACCATACTAAATTACTAATAATTTGGCTGGTGAAACTTAATAAAGTTGCATTAATAACTTGTGGACAAAAACACTTGACTCCCTAGTACTTTTTTGTGGCATGGGTTCTTTTAAGTCAAACAAGAAACTCATTCAGAAGGCTAAATCTACATAATGATACATATGCCGTAATGTCATTACAATACATAGAGTTTTCTCTTCAGAAAAAAAAAATTCTACACAAGACTAAAACTTTCTGTATAATAGGGCAGCTTTAAAGATTTTAGTTTTTCAGTCAGCAGTTTTACAGATCTCCAGAGAGTGGCCTGTTTGAATTTTAAAATTCTTTCTCTGGGTTCTAAATTATATTTAATATGCTAAGGAAGGGTTATTCTGGAAAATGTTCCTGTATTTGAACTTTGGTTGGCAATTACACTGCATGTCAAATTGTTCTTATCTCTAAAATGTGATGAGTGCAGATCATATAAAATACAGTAGCCAGAGGCATGTTTCTCTCCTGCTATAAAGTCAGAGGGCATCGTTTGTGTAGACCATCTGGTAGTAGTTAAGGATATTTTAACTGACACCTCTGAGTGGCTCCAATTATTTTTTTCAAACCAGGTATAAAAACAGGTACAAAGCAAATAGCTCACTGAATTACTGAGGGGTTTTGAGTTCCTGGCAGAGGCACTCTGTCTCTGTAGATAAGCACTGGCTTGATGTGACCTTGAGCTTTTTAGGAGGAGTCTGTGACAAGCAATATTCAATGTAGATATTATTACTAGACAAGTGTCTGAATTCCTGTGCGTATTTTAAATTTTGTCCAAAAAAATTACATAGAAAGTTTTGCTGCAGTTTGAAAAATGGTCTTGATTCTGCAGGGCCAGATTGGAAATCTTGCATGCCTTTTTCATGATAAGCAAAGGATACATTGCACATCTAGATTGGGCTTGAAACAAAAAAATTATTTTCTCTGAGTATTTTTTGCTCTTACTTTTGAATTGGGAAATATTCAATGTAATAAAGTGGTAATGTATTTGACAGTTTTTGAAAGAAGTCCAGAGCTGTTGCTTTATTAAGTAGCTGGAAGCAAAAGATTTTAATGTTGGGCTTGTAATATTTGTGGGGAGGAAAGTGGGAAGAGACACATCCAGCGAGCCTGTTAAGCCACTTAGAAGTGAGTTTGCACCTCTCTTTACAATTACCTCATTTGTTGTTATAATTGCCATCTTTAACAAATGGCCTCTTGAAGGGCACCAAGCACCATGATAGCAAATACAAATCTTACATCTTTTAGTCCTTTTTTATTGATTTCTTAGATATTTTTTGCTACCTAAGTCCGATCCCTGACAGATGTTTTCAAGAAGAGTTTTGAAGGGTTTTTATTTCTAAAGATGGTAATCTTGGGCAGGCATAATATAAAGCAAGGGTCTCCTTTTCATTTGTTTTTTCAAGTACTGAGTGTGGCTTTCATCTGTGCCTTGGCTGTGTGAGGCTTCAAAAAATCACTTTCCGTTTATTCAAAATCTTTCTCATAGCTGATGAATGCCATACATAATGAAAGACTATATTCATTTATCATCCATGGTAAATCATTGATCACGGAGGTATCTTGTGGAGAAACCTAATCAAAGCTTTTCAGTTTTTCTGGTGGGTTAAATTCAAAACAGAAAAGAAATGATTGCTTGGTTAGTTGGTTAAACACTTGGTTTATTAGATGATATTTACAGTTTCTAATGCTTTTTGTGGTTTACAGATGAAAGTTTGTTGTTAAGGAGATTCAGGCAGATAGCAAAGGAAATTCTTATCCCTTGAAAAGCATAAAGCCCATGTATTAGTGTGAAATGTTTATCTACGTGTGGCTATGCCACCATTAAACTTGATACCAAGTAACTATCAATAATATATTTATATATCTTTAGATACAAAACGTGAGCTGAGTTTTAAGTGAATTCAGTAGTCTGGAACCATTATGTAACAATTCTGCTTAGGCTATGTGCATTGATGAAGAATATGAAAATTTATTGTTTCTTTTTTTGGTGGTTGTTGTTGTTGTTGTAAGGGAACGCCTTCAAATTAAAGAAAATGGGTCTGTTGTTGAGGGAATGGAAATTTTCATTAGTTCAGGTGCTGTCATACGTCTGGATGGCTTGAATGGCTTTGCTAACACTTCTTGTTAATTTTTATTTCTTTTTGTGACCTACCTTTTAGGAAAGACAAAGAAGGCAAACCACCTATATTAGGAGAGGAATGATAATTCAGTAGTTCCAGCATAATTATGGATGAGGCGTTTAAGTCAAATGCACATAACTCCTTTTTAAATGCTAGAAGCCTCATTTAGTTCAGTGGTTCCTACAGAGGATTTGCTAGAGTGTCCCCATTTAATTTCTCCAAGGCTAAAGGATCCTGAACCACTGGAGTCAACAAATTAGCTGAAAGTTTTGTTCTCTAAATCCGGGCAGAGTCTCAGGGTTTTGTAGCTGTGACCTCTAATCTTTATTCCATCTACTCCAAGGGCATAACAGTACTTCTCTGTTTCAGAGAGCTGCACTGACAATTTACATACTGAAAAATATGGTGAATGGTACCAATCATAAATATGATTTTTTAAAAGTCTGATTATAATTTCTCTATGATGTTAGAGTGTTTCAGCGGGCCTGGTTCTACAGAAAATAATGTAAAAAAAAATCTCTTTTTTTTACTGTTCTTTGTCTGCCTTTTCAACATAATTTCTTTTCTGGTTACTTGCTCTACTTATTTTTAACTGTTACAACATTTTTAAAGAAAACTGACAGAAAAGTGGCTTTTTTTGGTTTTCTTTTTAAAGTTGATACTGTCCCCTCTGAATTGTAGTATTTCTTTAAGGAAAGAAAAAGAAAAGGCAGATACATATCTTAATTCAATCACATAATAGATTGCAAGGTCTTAACAAAATAAAGTATGTTCAAACCCTGGTATGAAACCTTTCTTATACAGTAAGTAGCCTCTCTGTTGTGGGCATTATCGAAAATTAACTTTTTTGCAAGGAAAAAAAAAAGAGGAAAATAGGAGGAGGATGAGCATCCTGGATTGTTCAGACCTTCCCATCTGAAGGGATTCATGAATATGTTCAAGAAGTAGTGTCTCTTTAGCCAGTTCCTTACTGGATCCCCAGTTTGTTCTTTTTAATTCCACGCATTCATTTTACTTTAATTTAGTGTATTTTATGTGTTTATGGTGAATTTAGTTTAATTTTAGTTAGTAGGTTCTATGTTGTGCACAACATAGATCATAGGGGTAGAAGTTTAAGAAAGGAGCAGTCCTTCTCAGAATAGACTACAGTCAAATGATCAGGACATTTCTGCAATGTAGAAAACCTGGCTTCAGGTCTCTAATGCTTCATTTTCACACCAAAAACTGGATGTGAATCTCACATCTCAGGTGGGTGCTTGACCAGCAGACTGCAAACTATTGATTTTTGTGCAGGGTTCATTTTCTCCCTGGCTTTGAGCACAGTGTTCTCACTCGTGATTTGGTGGCCTGATCTGTGGAACCAAGGAAGCCTGTTTTCTACTTAGACTGGCTGCATGTGTTAAATGACAAGATAACCTGTCTAACCCTCACTGTTAAGATAAATTTTTCTTCCCTTGTGCATAAAATCTTTACCTAATAACAATCCCAGTAATAAATACAAATTTCTGTGTATTCCAGTTAAGGTCATTCTCGTTGCAGGTACAGAAATCGATATTTAACTTACCTGCAGAGCAAAGGAATTATTTTTCATTGTTTCCTGCATATTTCAGGCTAGTCTGTGGGACAGCCCAATGGCCTATATAATGTCATGGCTTGCTATTGTAGATTTGTTGTGTAACTGACTCTCTGACCCGAGATAAAGAGTATTGCATTCTCTGTGTGAAAAGAAATACTTGATCAAAATTCATAGACCATGAGAACATTTCTTTACCATGATCTTGGATTTCTCGCATAGAGAATAAATAAGAGCCGCAGTATGTTCTCTTATTGGTATCTGAATGTTGGTGCAGTGGATATAATGGTGTCAAGAGAAAATAATTTGCAACTGATCCACTGAGATGGATCATTCTAATTAATATCATCTTTGAGACTGCCAATTTGCAGTTTTACAAGGGGAAGGAAATGTGTGTTGATTTGGATTCACTGCAAAAATTAAATTTCATTTTTCATAGGTACTATTAATTCCATCTTTCAAATTGGATTACTCCTGTTTATGAGACTAGAATCAGATTATAGGTTCATATAAATTAATCTTTTGGGCACTGTGCTATTAGGACTTTTTTTTTTTTTTTAATGTCACAAATCACCTTTGGCCTAGGACATGCTTGTTTTCATGGTGTATAGTTCTACAGCTTTCTCTTCTGGTGTAGTCTGTCCTTGAGATGCCACGTGTCATTTTCAAAATTTTCATTTGAGATTAACTCATGTATTTTATGTTTGTCAAATTCTGGACTTTGTGCAGAGAAACTGTTTTCTGCATACTTCTTCACATGGTCAGAGGCGATGTGATCACCACACTTGGGGAAGAAGGAGAAGTGTTTCTATTCCAGATGGATGGATATCCCAGGGCAGGAGGAAAGTGATGGGGGTTCATAGCATTGCCATCTTTCGTAGCCTCTGCAGTTTGCTGGTGCCACTCTCTCTCCTGCCTTCTATACCTTGCTGTCCCTTGAGAACTAAATATTTGGGCTTGATAGGGATGTGGAGCTCCATATGGAAGTGTTTGGGGAAAATGTAAATTGTGATGGTGATGACTTCTTGGCCGTGAGTTTTATGCCCTACGCTGTCTTCTAAGTAGGTTCTCGTTCTTCCCTTTCTGCCGACTTAAATATCTTTTGTTCATCTTCGCTTATGGTGCAATCTGCCACACCCTTGCCTCCATTCACTTTCCTTTTTCTAATGTATCCAGTCATTGGAGTGCTGTGTTAATCTTAAAAGTGATGAAGTAATTTATTTGAAATCTCCCTTGGCTCCATAAGGTTGTACAAACAGAAACAGTTCTGAAAAATGTCCACAGGAAGTGTCTGTGGTCTCTTTGACTAGAACATACATATGTTAGTACTATTTAACATTAGCAAAAAGAATGAAAGAACGAGTAAAGTCTCATACTTTACTTTTTAATACTTAGGTGCAAATGTGCTTAAGTAGACAGGGAAAAAGGCCTCCTCACGAGGAATGAGAGATGTGTTTCTGCATGTATGTTTTCACACAGAGGTCATCGTGGCTGACTTCACGAAGTGCAATGCACAACGCAGTTTGTTACTGGTGACCTTAAAAAATCATCTGGGAAAGTACATTACTAAAAAAAGACATGAAGAACACATGATAAAGTAATCTTACTTGAATTTAGCACTTAACATTTAGGAATATGCTGTTTGCAACCATTTTAGCAGCTGCAGATTAACTTTACCTGCGATTCTCTTTTCATGCCGTTTAATCACAAGGATTTAAATAATTCCACTCATACAATACAATCCTGTTGACATTTTTGGTCTAGAGCCTAGACAGACACAGTCATTTTGGTGAAAATCTGAATGCAAAACAGAGAATTCCATTCTCATATTTATTTTGCAAAGAGGCTGTAATTAACACCATTTTTAGACCCCTTTGCCATGGTGTGCACTGAAGCCCAAGCCTGCTCACACAGTGCAGTGCTTCAGCAGAGGAGCCATTCCTGGTGCTGGAATGGGTCTTAGGCTGTCCTTTCCAGCCTTTGCTGCAGGGGTCCCACATGCAGATCAGAGCTTTTGTTCCACTACAAGCAATATCTTATCTAGGTTCTTTTTTTTTTTTCTTATTTTTTCTGGTTTTTTTTTTACGGTATCTCTAATAAACATTTGTTTGTCTCAGAATAAAGTGATCCTTTCTGAAACCGTGAGCTGCGCCTAAGCGTTTCTCAAGGTTTCTCCGATAACTCATGGCTTTTTTAATGCACCCATAAATATGTATGTGATCATTCGCGCTGCATATGGCGATGTTGAGTGACCTCATTTGGACTTACCTGAACTTCTGCGTGTGTCACAACAGTGCTGCTTTAACAGGGTTTTCTGCGGCGGGTTGTTGTGCTTCCTTCCGTAGAGGTGTGATACCAATTAGCAGCACGTGTGCGTATCACATCTGCCTATTTAGGACAGATGGCAGATGCTTTAGCTAAGATTATGGGATGCCGCAACATGATCAACTTTTATCGTATTGTAGCATTATAACTGTCAAATGTATATTCTGCAGGGCTTCAGTTTCACATGACTTAACTGCAAAAGTTTGAACTCGGGTGTCATAATGGCAGGGCAGTCATTGCTATTATTTGCTTTCATGGATTTAAGAAAGAATTTGTTAAGGGAACTAGAAGACTTAGTTTTTTATCTTTGCTGAAAAACTTAATGCAGTTAAAAAAACCAAGCAATGTTTGGCCTTCAAGTCATAGAATCACTGAGGTTGAAGAAGCCCTCTAGGATCAGTAAGGCCAACTGTTAACCCAAATCTATGCTTGAACCTTGTCCCTCAACACCACTTCTACACGGCTTTTAAATACCTCCAGGGATGGTGACTCCACCACTTCCCAGGGCAGCCTGACCACTGTTTCAGTGAAGAATTACCTAATGCCCAATCTAGACCTTCCCTGGTGCAATTTGAGGCCATTCCCTCTCATCCTGTCACTTGTGACCTGGGAGAAGAGACCAACCACCACCTCCCTACAACCACCTTTCTGGGACTTGTAGAGAGCAGTAAGGTCCTTCTTGAGCCTCTTTTTCTCCATGCTAAACCACCCCACTTCCCTCAGCCACTCCTCGTAAGACTTTTGTGCTCCACTCCCTTCCCCAGCTCTGTTGCCCTTCTCTGGACTCGCTCCAGCACCTCAACGTCCCTCTCGTATTGAGGGCCCCAGAACTGGACACAGGACTCAAGGTGCTGCCTCACCATAGTAGGTATTATCTGAGTGTAAGGTTGTGGTGTTGCATTAAAAGATTATTCTTTGATATATCATCCACCTCTGTACTAAATTTTGAAAGAAACACATTCCCCTTGTGGCGTGTTTATCAGAGGTACAGGTAAGTGAAAATGTCCACGCACTGGTGAGCGCTTGGCGCAGCTCTTCCGGGAGATACCGCTCTGTGACTCTATCATGCTTTTGTGACACACAGTTTAGGATAGAGGGTTTTAAGTCTGTCATGGGGTATTTATAACCAAGGCAGCTGCACATCTGTGTCAAAAAGTTAATAGAAAATGCTCATAGAAAGGCAAGAATCCCCACCTGTGTAGGTTGTACTTAAGCTTTGGAATGAGGTCTGCCAGCTCCTCTCAAGACTGTGGGGAAGTTTCTGTTTGATGTCAGGCAGCTTCTGATGTTCCATAATCAGAGGCAAAGATGCATGCAGCAGTCTCTGAATATATGTGGACTTCTTCAGTTTTCCTGACTAGTGGACAATTTTAATGAATAGAGCATTTTTTTCCTTGATTGGTAACTTATGACCTCTGTCATGGGATCTGAATGAAACAAAACCTGAGCAGTTTTTTCAAGTCAGTTATTTTATAGATAGGCAAGTACTGGGAGGAAGATGATCTCCACAGTAGTACCTCATATCCATCAAGGAGAAAGGCCAAAAGGGAGATTTTGAAATAATATGTGTATGGGAGTTTTAAATCCTTTTCTTACTGTAGATTTTTTACTACATTTTTGGGTCTGATGGGAACATAATTTACATATTTGCTCACAAATCCCTGAATCAATGCTGGTGAGATGCACTTCTGATTGAACCATTAATTCATTAAACCAAAAGCATATTAAAAGGCAACATTCAGAAGAAGCCTGAGTAAAAACATTGTGAAGGAGCAGATAACTCCTTCTCCTGACATTATCACATCATTCAAGCTGCAGTTGTCAACCCTAATGAAAGGTGGTGATGCTGATTTGAGCATATTGCTTATGTGATGTGCAAGAGCTTTGGGAGATAAGGAATCCCTGTTGCTATCATTTATAATTAAAGTGTCCATCACTTTTCTCTGAAAAGCTGCTTGACGAATAAATAATTAAAGATCTGATTCTGATACACTTAGTTGAAATGAGACTTCTGAGAACAGTTCAAAAGCAGTAAATGGAATTTCTTCAAAGTAAGGCTTCAAGAAAAATAATAGCATTACAATCTCAGTTCTTGTTTGTTGAGGCAGGAGGGTATTCTGGTTTATGTGCTTTAAAATCTAATCTCACAGGCATCTTAAACTTCCTGTTTGCAAACAATGCCTGATGTTGTCTATCATTTTGTCTTTTAAGCACAGTATAAACTGGTATTAAAATTAATGGCCAGCTAACTGTTCCCTACTTTTTCATAGAGCCAAAGATAAGTTGTGTGTCTCATGGTTTGTGCAGTATGGAAGCTTTATAAAGTTCTCTGTTACCTAAAGAGTTTATTTTATTTGCAAATATGTGTATTTTATAGAGGATTTTTCTTTGGTTGTTTTACTGAATTGATATTTAAAAGAATGGATATGCTAAAACGATGTTTATTTTCATAGTTCCTAAAATAATCGAAAGGTTTGAGGGGAAAATTTTTTTAAAATACAAGTTATTTTACCTGCTTTCCATTGCGTTCCAGTAATAACCATGCTCCCACTGTAGTCAAAATAACTTGCATATTGTAGATATGTGGGTCCCTCGCAGTGCTGGCAGGTAGAATGTCGGTTGATTTGGTGCCTTAAAATTAACCTTCTACTACCGCATGCGTATGTTTGTCATTTATCCCCTTTTTCTCAGGTGCAAAGAGGGCTACCAAGGAGTCCGCTGTGACCAATTTTTGCCGAAAACCGACTCAATCTTGTCAGATCCAAGTACGTCAAATGTTTTTCTTACATTTTTAATCCATGCTGGAGGCTGTTCTTGCCGTGTGAGATGACCCTTTGCCTGTAGTCAGACAGTCCATGCTCTGGGCCACTGCAGCTGTGTGTGAAGAACAGCGATGCTCTTGTTGGTGGGATAAAACCACACCATCCAGTCTCTGTTCTTATAAAACGTGCTGCTCCAGAGGGCAGTCCATCAGGGCACTTGATTCCATATGATTTGGGATAATACTGTCCCTGCTTAGAACCCAAACATTTGTGTTTCTCTACTTTTGACTCAATAACAAATAGAATTACATAATCGAGAAGGAAACCCAGTATAGAGTGCAAAGTGGTTCCTTCAAAAGAAAACAAATGCACGTTTTGTGGCACTGAAGAGATTATAATCTCCTTGGAAATACATTATATCAGTTTACATGAAGCTTAATTATTTTTCAGTTTGACAAGTGACTTGCTGTCTATTTGCATAAATAATAAAGGTGTATGTTCAGGTAGCAATGTGGAGACAGAGTAACTTTCTATTACACTGGCCAGTATATGTCAGAATAACATCTGCACATATCTTCTCTTACTCCACTGTTTCCCTTTCTAAATTCTCTCAACTAATGAAACTATGTCAAAATTATCCAAGATGAATTTTTTGAAGGTAAATCCCTTTACTAAGTAATTATGTTTATCTTATATTTTTTAATGAAGTGACATACAACAAAGGGTCATATCCAGTCTCTTGGTTTTGTTCATATACCTGGAAACTGTAACATATTAAGTCTTCTGGTTTTGGGTACTCTTTAAAATTAGATTTGAGTTGTTTTGTTTTGTTTTTTGAAGAACAGTGCTTGTTTTTCTAGTCTTTGTGATTTTTAATTTATTTTGTTGTGCTTTTCCGTGTGAAAACCCATTTCCAAAGGCACTTGTTGCTTTGTAGTTCTCTGTGTTGTGGAGCTCCCATTACAGCTTGCTTTGTGTTTGGTTTATTTTCTCCTTGGCTTCACCTTTAATGGTGAAATGCAGAGCTTGTAGTGAATAGGCAGATTTACCTCAGCCAAGTTTTGTGTGCATGTATCAGTATAGAAGCTGTGTATATGTCAAAGAAAAAGGTAGTTTGTATCCTAAAAGTGTGAGAAAGGACAGTTGGTTAACAACAGGCTCTGGTGGTACCTGTCTGACCTGGTTTTCACAGGGGACTCTGGCTTTACTCTCTCAAGAGCGGAGGTGAAATCCATGCGGATACAACACAAAGCCTGGAAAAGGCTTCCAGATTAAGCTGCATCTAACAAGACCAAAAGCCCCACAGTGTTTATCTGGTGCAAACAGTATTGTTGTTTCTTTCTTTGTGTTGGTTGCACAGACTTGCTTCTCTTTATTAGGAGATGCTTACTCCGGTTGGGTTCCGGCTTTATTGTTTCTAGAGCGTTTTTCAGCCACGTGATCCTGCTCAATGAGCTAAGTTCTGCTGAAACATCCTTTTTACGCCTTCTGACAACAAAAGCTATTCTTTTTATTTTATTGAGGGTTTCTTTCAAAATGATTTTATTTCAAGTATATAAGGAGGGGGGCCTTTGGCTTGACATTGTCGTGGATGCACTGGAAACACCTACGGCCCAAGAGGAGCCTCTCTTCCGGTATGACTGAAGAAGGTTAACATGAGTTAGGTACTTTCCTAGTCAGTTTTGAAATTGAACTTATATTTGATCCTCGTCTGTTTTTAGAAGAGGAAAAGCGTCTGTTCGGGTCCATTTCTGTGTGTTGGCATAATGGGATATCTCTCTGTGTATGTGTGTGCACAAGCACTTGTTCTGAGCATGTCGAGCCTCAAATGAAGATAATTGAACTTTCTGCTGCAGCTGGACAGTGACAACATTTTGTTCAGGAGTTAAATCAGTAATGTTGTTATCTTCTTCTGGAGAGAAAAAAAATGAAAACCATGCTGATAAGTAGCACTCAGTGGCAGAAATGTCTGTTATTTGCATAACCTGAGGAGTGTAAGAAGTATTTGACACAGTAGTCAAGCACAGTATTATCATCTTCAAAGGCTCTGGGTTTGCTCTGCCGAAAATTAGGTTTGTGGTTGAATGTGTTTGGATTAGAAAGAGAATGGCTGAAGGGTGAATTTGGAGGTGGCTTCAGAAACAAGCAATTTTTTAAATGCAAGGCTTAATTTCCAAAGGCTGAAAAATGAGATGAGAGCTCTTTTGTCTGGGCTGCACGTAGCCAGCACTGGCTGGTGTCAGTCAAGCTTTACGAACAAGTCCAGCTCATTTGAGTTTTATGAGATTGCTTAGGGTGTTCCTGGTAGAGGAAGTGCTGCTGATGACACATCTGCTAACATTTAGCTTATTTGGAGTTTGCATGCATGAAATACTGAAGCAATGTTTCTGTCTTACCTTGCCTGTGATACCACAGGTTGTATTTTCAGAATATATCCTTGTCATGACTGGGAAGTGAATCTGCACCACAGTCACTTGGGAAATAGCAATAATTCTGTTATAAAATTGTTACTTATTTACATGTGCCAAAGCATCTTGATTTTTTTTGTTCATGTTTTCTTTTGTTTTTTTTTAATAGCCTGCTAAAACACACCAAGCTTGTTCAGCGTAGCTATTATCTACATATTATTTGCATAGTGAAAAATAGTGTGTTGTGGCTCTGCAGTATTTTTAACACCAGCTTCTTACCTCTAGGCAGGTCTTGACTTTACATCACAGATATGAATACAAATTATGTAATACTCAATATGGATTAGTGCATGCTAGATCATGTATGTGTGGTTTAATCGAACTAATTGGTTAAGGTATTTAAGATTCTGTTTTCAGGAAACATTTTTGAAACTACCTGATGGTATTTCAGAGTTCTTGGATTGGCATCCATGGCTTCTTGCAGTCAGATCTACCACCTGCCACCTTCCTTCAGCTCAAAGTTAGGATTAAAGTCCTAAGAAAAACAAATGTACAACACACACAGAACAATGTCGAAACATGCCAGGCACAGGCCTTTCAACTGGACCTTTAAGCATCACAGGTGTAACAGCATCCACTTCCCTTAACATCTTGTAACAAGGTCTTTTGGCTATAAGAGAAAATTGGTAAAAAAGAATCCAAAACAATCCAAAGACAAGTAGTTTGAGAAGTTTGGAATATGAGAGAAACTTGCCTAAACCATGGGAGCCTCAGACACATGGGAACCTAACAAAATTAATAATGCCACCAATTAGGGAATAGGCTGCATGGCAAAGCAATCCAAGCTCACAGTCTCTGTCAAGAGGTAGAAATCTGTCAGCTGTGGTAACACTGTGCAGAAAAAGTCCTTGAACACTCTCTCTCAGTCATCTTCTCCATTATATGGATGAAATAATAATGGCAAAAAAAAAAAGAACAGAAACAGCAGTCACGTGGTGGAAGGAAAAGACAGGAGTATATTTGGAATATTATTTCAGCTTTCTTTTTCTGGGCTAACTCCTCTATACAAACAGCTAACGGCAATGGCAGAACACTTACATTTTCAACATTGTAAGTACGACCTTAATATAACTTTATGCACAAGAAATTTTTGTGTGGCCCTATGTGTATCTGTAGGATTGGTAACTTATATATGACATGAATTGTAGAAATCTACTCATGTACTATCCTTTATAGTGTTCTGGAGTAGACCTGCCTGACCCAGTGAGTCCTGAAAGGTAAGTTATATGTAGGCCGCAGATATTTCTTTCAATCTGCTTTTATACTGAGGCAAAGTAAAACCTTTAAAGCTTTGACTGTTCTGTGGGCATATTCCAAAGTAGGGAACAAGGCATTGAAAATGAGTTTATCACATTACCTCATTTTACCAAATTGCTCAATTTCGCCTTCAAGTATTTCATTCTTAACTTAGCATTGAAAGCTGCTTTTCTATGTAAAATGTGTATTTCAATTTTATAATGTTCAGTGTTAATTTTGTATTTATCATATTAACATTCAAGTTGTCCCATTTGACTCAGAAGCTTGAGTAAAGAGGGATCTCCTATCAAATATTGGGAATGTTATCCAATCCTTTTTCAGAATAAATGCATTATTTCTGAGAAGAATAAAAATGAGATGGAGAGCTTATAGGTCACCAGGCCACGCTCCTGCTGTTGCAGTCAACCCCATCACATAATTTCTTGTGTAATCTGATCATCCTTCACTTGTAAACCACTTGTAATCGGTGTGAACCAGCCACCAAAAACAGGGTTTGTTTATCATCCCTGCTCTGAGGATTTCAAGACTTTTCAGCTTCCAGGCAAAACTTACACCAAAATGTGTCGATTCTGTGCTTCGTTGAAATGCTCCATTTCAACTTTGATTTTTTTTTCTCTTGGTTTCCATGTTTTTATGCTTCAGGTTTGTTAAACTGGCTTTTTCAAATGTCAAAAGTCTTCTTCCTACTGAGTGAGCTATAGCCTGTGGTCTTATAACACTTTAACCTGTGACAGCATGGCACACATGTTTCTCTTTGAATCTCATCAAAGAGAAACCTGCAAGTGTCATATCTGGACCCTGCAGTTGCTCATTCTCAGATTACCTCTTTCTGTAGCAAAGGATCAAACTCCTTCTTCTGGAAGACTGGGACTGTAGATAAGTAAAACAACTATAGATAGGTTACAAATGAAAAAATGCCTTTCCAAAAACGTATTCAAAGCCTCAAAGCTCCCACTAATGTCCTCAATAAAAAAGCTCCCCCAAAAAACCAGCAAAACTCTTAGGCATTTTATTTTATTTTTTTATTCCCATCCCCCGCAATGTAGTTTTGTATATGTAAGATCGTAGGATAATTTAAGTTAAAAGAGATGTCTGGAGAACTCGGGAAGTTCAGCTTCCTGCTTTAAGCAGAGCTGGCTTTGAAGTCTGTGCTCCTGCCCTGGACACCACAAAGGTGTTTTGCAAAGGGGCTCTTATTATATAGAGGATAAAGAGCATCACCATTGTGAAATATCTCTAAAATATATTTTCAAATAATTTGAATACATAAAATGAAACTTGTGCCCCCTACTGAACGATAGATCTTCTAGGGCCTGAATAATTTTTTGTCAGCTCTACCTTTCTAAATTTGTCAAAGTTCCTTCAGAATTCGTTTTTTTTCTCCTTTTTTTGATTTCTAGAAGGCATAGGAGAGAATAAGATTTTGCGGTTGGAAAGACTTCAAAGGTTGCATGTAAATAGGGGCAGTTAGGAGTGGGAGACTACCCAGAGGTGGATATCTGAGTTTTGTGGAGGACAAGTCCTTCTTAAACAAATTTAAAATGAAAAATTAATTTAATCCCAGGAAGATCTTTTGAAATCTAGATCTAAGTCTGAATTTTGTGGCTTAAATTTGTCTTAAAAAGAAAAGGTTTTAAGCCCTTCTGCATTAATTATTTAATCTGTTCAAGACTTCTTTATTCAGAAAAAGCATACGAATGGAGAGATTGTAGACCAAGCTTCTTTTATAGTGGCTGTCATTTTATGCTGTCATATCAAACTAATGGCAGAGTGCCACACCACCTGTGTGTTCACAGACTAAAAAATATTAATGTTCCTCTAGGATGTTAAGCTTTTACAAAAATGATATCATCAAAAGGTGACATTTTATTGGCTTGTGAAATGAGGTTTTAAGAGCTGAAGATGTGGTGACTACGGTCAGGGGAAGTCCCTGAAAATGACAAGTCAGTAGAAGATCTGTTAGCCTCCATCAAGTGGATCTGACATTTCTCTCAGCTACAGTGTCTTTATAAAGATGTATAACCAGAGTTCCTCCCGTTCAAATGCATCACAAATTAACCTGGATTAGTCCTGGTGCATTAATGTATTGAAAGGAAGGAATTGCCTTAATTGACATAGTAATAAAGGAGAAAATCAACACAGTCTCTCCGGAAGTTTTAATGAGTTTAATTATAGGTGAGAAAAGATGCCTCAAATGAGAGACAGGTGGAGGAATATGAAACATCAGCAAGGTAAAATAAGAAAGAAAATATATCCCTGGGGCAATGAGGGATATGTTTTCCCTCCTCTCTGATCAGGTGTGTAGAGACCTCAGGATATGATCAGTAAACGATGATGTGTTTTCAAATTTGAGCTGTATGGAAGCTGTAAAATTTGGCTTTCTGTGAACAGTATGAAACTTCTTGATTTGTTTTGTTGTTGGTTTTGTTTTCTTTTGTTTAAAATAGGAACTTAGGCTTTATTCTGCAGAACTCGGATGAAATGCTCAAAACCAGAAGTGCAACATTAACAAAGCTTCAGTAAAAGTGTTCACCAGTGATAACTGGAAGTGTGAATGTACCGAAACATAAAGTCGAAGGGAGATTAATTGAAATCCCAAATTTGACATTAATGCTATGGGCAAAGAAAATCACTACCAGTTTTGATAATGTTATTGCTTACAGTCCTAAAATCAAAATTTGAATTCATAGGAAGCACCTAATAATATTTGCTGCTATGGATAAGCTAACAGTGACTTGTACAGAATACGCAGTATAGATGTTTTTGAGTAATTTTTTTAAAATTTCTTTTTTTCTCTGTCAGTACTGCAAAATAGATTTTAGAAATCACAAGGCTATTAGGAGCCCTCATTTTTCTAATGAGGGGGAGAGAGTATTATGAATTCATTCTCGTCTTCTAAGTTTGTGTTGCTCTTCTCAAGTCAAAACAGCAACAAAAAAAACAAGCCCACTCGTGTGAGAGCTGTTGCCAAACAGCATTAAGCTGACTTGCTTTCATTACTTTTGTGTGCAATAATAGAGGTGGGGTTTCCCTGCTTTCTTTGAATTACCAGTCCTTTTAGGAAAAAGAAGAAAAGAAGCAGCTGTGGGTTTGCACAACTATTCCCCATACCTTCTGGCTTTCTTTCTGGAAATATTAGTAGAGGGGTTACAATTTATTTCCATTTAATATTTCAGTTTTAAATTAAATGTCAGCCTTTACTAAATTCATATAGATATTTATATAGGAATTAGCTAAAATAACGTTGAAATAAAAAATTGTACAGGTTTATTTGGAAAAATAGAAAAATACAATCTGAATTTGACCAAAATCCTTTTATTAGTTCTAAAGGAACATTAGTTGCTTGTTCTTCTCTGTTCATCTCTTCTCTTGGAAGACAAGAATGTATTGGCATCTGGTTACTCAGCATTGTTTTATTTTCAAAACTTTTCATTTGAAGCATTCAGTTATGTCTGGTTTTGCCGTGGCTTTTAGGTCATAGGTGGTCTTCTGGAATTCAGCTTGTGAAGGCTGCATCTCTGTAGACATTCTTACAAAGAAGCTGGAATCGGGCAAATGCAGTATCTTTGACAGCAGAGAAAAAACCTCTAAACAAACCTCAAAACCACTTGTTTCCTTCTTCTTCTTTAAAAATTGCCTGTATGTGGAAGGATAATAATGAAGTTGAACAATTCACTTCATTTGGAGTCAGTATAAATCCTCAGGAAGAAAGAAAATGGGATCTCTAGCAATGCAAATCCCAGCCAACAAGAAGTTTTCATCAGCGTGTCTTTCTGTAAGCCACAGTTGCTATAAATCAAGAAGGAAATGAGACCCACCTCGTGCAGAGGAGTTTGAAGACCGCCTTTCCAAACTACCATTCATCTGTGAAATTTGGGACTTGTGTCTAGGTAAAGAATTTCTAGGTCTTTGTGTAGTGATTTTTGCACTTGTATTTTGGGGAAGTTTGCCATATGATGGCAGAGTCACTCGGCTACAGCTCGTTACACAAGAGCCCCAGCAGATGGCTGTGGATGGAGGTTACAGTGTTACGTAAGGGCCAGGGCTGGGAATCGCTGTCCCGCTCTGCCACGAGCCGGGAACATCCTGGGGCCTCCGTGAGAGGCGGTGCAGCGCTCTCCCGAAACAACCGCCTTCTGAAGTGATGAGCCTCCGGAACAGCAACTCCTCCTATCCCTCTTACACACACACTATGATTTCCTAAATCTGCTGTTGGCCATTTCGTGTCTGGAAAGCTGCAATTACAAATACAGTTGAAGTCTACGTTCTGTGACACCCTGGAATCTTCTAATTTTGCCCCAAGTAACTAACTTCTCTGACTCGTGTGCTCTTCTGCTGACAACGTGTTACTGTTGGTGTCAATCTCCCACGGTCTTCCAGAAGGACTTCCCTGATTTTGCCTGGATGGACAAGGTGCAGTCAATCACTGACTTGTCAGATCACATTTTCAGACATCCTAAGAGGAAAATTCAGCAGTGCAGTGACCATAGTTCTTCATGCTCGGGGAGAAAAGTATAAGGAAAGATGGTCCATCATGAGATGACATATAGGAAAATTGCACAAAACGTGACTGTAATATAGCTGAAAAGCATTCATTTTGTTGAGTTCTTGTCTTTGTAAATTAGCTACTCAATTGTCCAAGAGGATCTTACTTTAGCAATACTATTTCACTTTATATCACACTTCTGATGTTAAATTCTTCATGGTTGGTTGAGATGGCATGGTATAGGTTTCTTTAAGATGTCATTGCCTTTTGCAGGAGCTAGTAAGGACACATGGAGAAAAGAGACGGATTTCTCTTATTGGCAGTTAATCCTATGCCTTTGAATGTATCTGTCTGTGTTAAATCTAAGTCTGAACTGAATGTTTTGCCATCTCCAATTGTGCATTAAAATGATTCTAGTAAAAAATGCAGTGGTGTGGGGGCAGGTAAATCCTGGGGCTGTGGAGTTCCTGATATTGTGATCTGTCCTGTCCAGAGTACAGTTTTATGACTGTAAGTAGTGAACAGCAGGAAGACAAATTCTGCACTCCACAAGCGCAAAGCTCAGGATCACTCAGATGCACACTCACTGTCTTGAGAGTAAAAACATAAAGACTCATACATGAGAGCTAAAGTTTCTTCCAAGAGGATTTCTTATGAGTGTACTGATCATCTTCCCAAAAGGAATACCTCGGAAGTGCCTCTGTGGTCTTAACTGATCTTCACTCTTTGCATTAAGTCCTTACTCCACTGCAAGGATGCTTGTTAAGGCAATTATTGTTGTTAGACTTTTCACTTCACTTGGAACTTCTACTGGTGTTGATTCAGCTAATTTGAACAATCTCTGCTCATGAAGGAAAACATGGAATAAGTCTCGTTCAGAATTAATGTAGTGAGTGCTCTGTGTTGCTGTGAAGACCGGATTCTGTGAGGGCAATGTGCGTGTGTATATACCTGCCTACAAGAACGGCAATCTTTCTGAAAACATTAAGGGTCAGTATTACTATGAGTTTGATTACCACATCAAAGTTATAATATTTTGCTAAGAATAAAAATAGTTCTGAGACTCCTGAAGGCATTTGCAGGCTCATTTCTTAGGCCTAACATGAAACACTTATATTTAGCACCAGGGAATAGCCACTTCTGGTTAAAACTTGACTGTGCAAACACAGCAGTTTATGTAACTATTATTTCCTGGATCAGAGAGATCAAATGATAGAATCTTGGTCTCACTGGGACTGGTAAACGTTTGTTAATGAAGCCTTCAAGGTTGCATTGTCCTCACGTGACTTTCATGCTGTATATGACTACGATTCTGTAGAAGTTTTTGTATTGACCGTTAGGGAATCAAAATTGCCAGCCATGAGCATATGTATTCATTTTCTTCAGTGATAAATTTGATTATGGCAGGAATTTCTCAAAGACAAACCAGATCAGTGTTGTCCCAGAAGCAAACCAAAGAGCAGACTTGAAGAAGCAGTTCTTGATGAGACTGTTTATGTTGGGAGGACCAGATTCGCTTCCAGCCTTTTCAGAGAGCACCCTGCTCCCAAGGCCTCTGGCTCTGCTCTCACTGCAAGTACCTGTTTGCTGTAGAGAAAAAGTCCAGTTGTTTGCTGCCATCAACAGTCACAGATTAATAAGGGGCCTGGGAAATAGAAAGTTTCTCTTGTGACTTCTGCACAGAGCCTGAGTAACAGGTTTGACAATCCAGCTCTGGATGGTCATACAAAGAAAACAGGACTGAAACACGGAACAAGTGATGTAACAGCCAAGCCCTGCCTGTCATTGCCCATTGCCTTTCTTCCAGTAATTCTGCTCTCTGACCTTGTCTTCTTCAGCCGCTTTAACATCTCAGCTGAGTTAGCAAGAGAAGATTTGAGTGTACTACATATGCTGCGAAGATACCAGTTTGTTGGATTTTTTTCATCTTTTACCTTCTATCCCAACATATCTACTTTATTTCCTTCCCCATTTGTGAGGGACTTTTTCCTTCAGTATCTGAATTCTATTTCTGTTAGTGAGTCCTCTCTCTGTGCTAGTCTTCGCTACCGCTCCATATTTGCCACGTGCTTTTGCTGTGACTCCTTCCCACAGTGTCACTGTATGTGGCCTTTACTCCCTCTCTGACACCAAGATTTGAGTCCTCTGTTTCCAGTCTTCCAGATGAATGCCTTAATCACAAATTGCTTTTCACGGGCTGTCTGGTCTGTCTCATTTAGGCTTCCCTTTCTTCCTTATCTAAAATTTTTACTTTTGTTCCCTAATGGAATAAAAAATATAATTTGCAGTTTAATTTAGTATCCAAAATGTTCTTTAATTGTTTACAATGAACAGATGCCCACATTTCATTTTGTTTCCAGAGGAGTCGCCTCTAATTATATCTGAAGATACAGAGAGAGGTTAATACCTGATGCTTATCAGGAGAAAATATCCACTGTGTGGGCTGTTTGTGAAAAGCAGCATCTGAATTTAACTTGCATTCTTGTTTTGTTTGCTTTTAGTAAAACTGAATTTTTCTTGAAAAAAAGGTTGCATTTTCAATACAGACTGTTTTTATGTGTCTCGACAGTGCTTTTATTGGGAAAGCTTTTTCAGGTTCAGAAGGACCCTTATCTGGTACAGGAAAGGAGGCCTAAAATTAGCAGAGAACAGAATATTTGTCCACGACAGGTGAAACACAGGTTCAAGTCCTTGACCTGATTTTGCTGTCTTGCAAGTGAATGCCTAGATCACAGCACAGAAAAGGGAGTGGGTCAGTCAGTGTCTTTTTTTGGGTTTGTAGTTGTAGATTTTTTTTTCCTGGAAGAGAAAGACTAAGGCTTTTCTGCTGTTTCCCAGCTAGCTTTGGTGATGAGTTGGTAAACTTGAAATCTCTACTACAGAAAAATACGTACTTTTACACATTTTAGCCCTACCCTAGAGAGAGTACAACACAGAATTTTGCCTTAATGCTCATCTATATTATAGAAAGTGCTGGAGTTTACAAAATGTAGGATACTGACTTAGGTCTTGATCCTGAAAAACATATAGTGATGGCTATTGTTTCTCAAGATAAATACTCGATAGTCATCAAAGATATTGAGCAGATTTGAAGCATCCAGCTGAATTCTTTGCATTAATTTGTGGCTTACATCACAAATTTGCTGTTTTCTTCATAATGAGATGACCTTCTGCATTTTAACTCTGGATTTAATGAGTCCTTCTGAAAAGAGTTTTTCTAGAAGCTGAGCAGCTCTAATGCGGGAGCCTGGCTCCTGCTGATGGAGGAGCTGCCCCTGAATGGCTCCATCTGCATCTGGCAGACAACGCAGTGCGCTGACGAGGGAAGAGTGTCCTTTTGAAGGAGCTCATTGCTCTGTGGAGATTAGCAGTTGTAAATATAAATATGTATATATGTTAATATATATGAAAGCAAAAGGTATTTTTGTTTCTGTAAAGACTTTGTGTTCTAGTCTGATCTAGCTGTCTTTGAAAGTTTGGTCTCCTATAAATGCCGTATTAATTTGCTGTCTTTATCAGTCTCCACATTTTAAGCAACCCTTCTGGTCAGGATTTGTTTAGCATTCAGTAAATATTCAAAGATTTAAATGCTTTTTAAGTCTTAAAATACTGTCTGTACACTTCTGGAGAAAAGATTACTTATTTCAGAAGCAAATGGGTTAAGCCATACGTGTAGATGTGTGGAGAACTCCAAGTAAAAGTGCTACTTACCAAGGCCATTCTCAGTAATTTTTTATTGATTTTACAGGCATTGGAAACATGGTGACTAAAGCCTGGAGAAAAGGGAGCTCAGGAGAGACCTTATCACTCTCTACAACTCCCTGAAAGGAGGCTGTAGACAGGTGAGAGTGGTCTCTTCTTCCAAATAACAAGTGACAGGACAAGAGGAAATGGCCTCAGTTCCAATAGGAGAGGTTTAGGTTGGATATTAGGAAAAGTTTCTTCACCAGAAGGGTGGTCAGGCATTGGAGCAGCCTGTCCAGGGAAGTGGTGGAGTCACCATCCCCGGAGGTATTATAAAGACATCTGGATGTGGCACTTGGGGACACAGTGTAGCAGTGGACTCAACAGTACTGGGTTAGTGGTTGAACTGGATCTTAAAGGCCTTTTCCAAACGAAATGATTTTGTGATTGTGTGATTCTGAGAGGCAGTGTTACTACATGAGTTCGTAAGTAGAAGATGACAAGTTGGGCACAGTTGGGTGGTGATAAGGACACTTTCTTAAGGTGTCAACAGCTATAATAGTTGTTGCTAAATATAGAGATGCATCTGCTTGGGGAGATCGTGACCCATTTCAGTTGGTTCTTGGTTTGTGAGCTTTCAGGGCCTTTGAAGGCCCATTCAGGGTCACCTATTTCTCCCTCCAGGACTTCTCCTTTCCTCAATCCTGCATTAGTCAGAAAGCTCTTACCAGAAGCTGTTGTGAAAGCAGCAAAGGCTCCGCCTGATTTTTCATACCACCCTGCAGATGTATGAATAAAGATAAAGTTAACTTTCCTGTGTAGTAAATGTGCGAGATGTATTTTCCTGCTCCATCGGAGGCTGATCAGAATATGGCAAATTAAGCAAAAGCCAAATTTATATGTTATAAGGTGATATGTAGAGAAGATTAAGTCTTCTGGCTATTTAGGAAGCTCCGATAAGACAACCTGAGGAAGACTCAAGGTCATAGGTGCTCAATGTATCTCTTCCATAGCAGAGGAGAATTATTCAGTATCTGCTAGGGCAGATCTGCACTGAGAGCAGGGACATCAACCCTGCTGTGTTGGCAAAACATCACAAATCCTGAGATGCTCAGCTGAACTCAGTAACTTGGAAGCATCACAAGGCTGACTGCTGGAATTCAGCACATATGAAAATAAAATTATTTTTCTATTTCTTTTGGTTTTTTTGGCCATAAGAGAAAACCAAAAAAGAAAAGAAAGATGACAAAAAAACTTCTATATATATAAAAAATTAGACTATATATGTATATTTAGTCTTGAGCTAGGTTGAACTAGATGTTGCTTAGGTTTTAATTTAGGATGCTTTAAGTATATCTCAAGTGAATGGACTAATGCCACATCATCAATCTGCCTCTCGGGTCAACAGTGCTCAGTATTTATAAAATCAAAGGCTCTTTCTAAAACTCAGCAGCGTGCTAATAGTTAACCTCTTATTCTTATGTTGCTCAAATTTCCAGATCTTTCTGCAGTCCCCTGCTGCACAGCACCATCAAGATGGACAAGGTGGATGAAATTTAAAAAAAAAGAAAAAAGGGCTTTTGTGGGAGTTTTTTTCATTGTTGTTGTTGTTTTAAAGTTTTTTCTGTGTACTGTGTAATCAGTTTTTGCTCAAGTGAAGCGACTTGCTAAAAATGAGTTCTAAATGAGCCTTTGCTTTTCCCAGAATAAGACCTGGGAAGTCTCCTGTATGTTTTAGCTTCCCAGCTGAGTTTGTCCTGAAAATGAAAATTCCTGAGGCTTAAAGTCAGAGCGAGATTTACTAAGATGAGAATGAGACTTCCTCAAATCTTACCATAAAAACTACTCATGTTTAGAGGGGTCAAAAATAAAAAGGTATTAAAAGAGGCTTGATCTTCCCTGCCTTCCAGTCATGACTCTAAATCAACTGGTTTGGAACAACCACGCTCTGAGTTCTTCCCATTTTGGTCTTTTATATATAAATGTTCCTTCTAACATCTGGTATGTATGTGCTGACATAAACCAAAATTTTTAGTAGTCACAGCTAGCTCATCTTTACAATATGCATTACTTTCAACAACCCTTCCTTGGCTGACAAGTTGCCTGTCAGAGCTTCAATGCTTAGAATTACTCCATTAAAGTCACTCCAAGGATTCTCTAGTTTGATTAATCCGAGTATCATCTACACATTTTTCACTGGAAAAATTTGCATGTTTTGCTTAATGAAAATGGGTCAGTTTTAGGGAGAAAACCTAGCATGTGTAACTTGGAATCCTTTTCCTGACATCTGCATGTGCTGAAAACCATTTAGAGCTGATTGCCAGGGGAGAATTTGAATAAGTTTGTTGTAAGGGGTAGGAAGTGCACACTGAAAATTTATGGCATGTACCTTCTGTCCTAGCTGCTGTGGGATTTTGCTTTTTCTCGGCAGTCGGTGTCTCATTACGGTATAGCACTGTCCTCAACCCAAAATACAGGACAAAACAACATAAAAGTAATTCACGCCTGTAATATCCTTCAGTGCCTACAGAGATTGAACCTGACAAATAGTTTGGAGAGCAGGATGGCAGATGGCCTGTCTGAGCAGAAGAAAGAACAGCAGCAAAGGAAATATTATTGCCAAGAGCGATAGCAAAGTTTAAAAAGTAGCAAATGTAGCTGTGTGCTAGGCATTTGCTAAGAGATTCTTCGGGAGGAGAGAGTTTGGAAAAATATGTGATTAGAGAATTAATTATTATTACTGCCTAACCACATCCTATTTTATGCTTTATGCAAAATCCCTTACCAGCAGATTATATGTGGTAGGAGTAGATAAATATTTCAGCAGTACACGGTTGGCTTAAAAAACCACGACACCAAGTCGGGGAATACAAGAAAAACAGTACATTTTAAGATGAGTTTTGTGGGGGTTTAATTGTGTAAGGCAATGGAGCAGCAGGGGTAGGAGGCCAGGAGGAGCAGCTGGAAAGTCGTTCTCAGTGTGATGGATGTGAACAAACTCGGTGTTCAGGTCTGCAGAGCCCTGTCCGCTATTGCTGCCTTGGGCTCACGGTCAGGATCTGGCTCCGGGGTCAGGCACATTGCTGAAGAGGGACTTTGGGATGCTCTGAGATTGCTGAGTGTCTTAAATTGCTGGCCGTAAAAAGCTAGAAGTGAAAGAAAAGTTAGAATAGACACAGGTGCTTTGATCAATGCACTGGAATGTCAGTCCCTAGGTGGTGACCACAGAGTGCCCTGATTTATATCTGCTCCTCCCTAGTGCACGTTAAACTCAAAATGCCATTTACTGCCAGAGTTGTTAATGACAGCTGTGTTCATACAAGGCTGGCTTTTGGTACAGATTTACAATCAAGAATTCAATTCGGAGCCCTCCTCTATACCAATATTTTTATTTCAGTGGTTTTGATTGATAAAGACTGAGAAGCAACTGCATGAAGTTGTCAGGCTTGAGTGGGACTGCTGTGGTCCTTTATTTTGGTCTCTTGTCCATGACAAAAAAGGCGTACACAGAGGGGTTTTCATTTGGGCAGTGTGGTATTTACACTGTAAAAATTAGATGTCAGAATAAGTGAAGTGACTGGGAAGCAGCGGTGTGTGCATCCCGCAACAGTGACTGTGAATATGAACTGAGGATGTTTTGTGTGCAGAGTGGGATGTGCTGAGATCCTGACACTGATGTATACCTGGATTTTGTTGTTACACAAGCGGACTGATACAGTTGCTACTTTTTTATTGATAGCAATTCAGAAGAATGACTGTTCTGCTTTAAGGCGTTGGCTTAGAAAACAAATTCTGTGGCATGCTTTGGTCAAGGAGAAAAGTACTGCTTCATCCATGTCAATACTGGGAAATATATCATGTATTTTTCTGAAGAAGTTAGTGTGACTGAGGAATTTTATTTTGTTTCACATTTGTCTGTAGACTTGCAGCTGTTGTCCAGCAGTTTGATTGACTGATGCAGCTTCTGTTTGATATGCATCCAAATGTACTCTTTTTTTTGCACTTGTGTTATTATCCATGAATCTCTCAAGTCTTGGGTAGTAGCAGCTGCACCACTATTTGAATGCAAAACAACGCATCTGCTTTGTAAGAATGCAAAATCTCATACACAAAAGGAAAAAGTAAAGACAAAGTGCAAAATTATTAGAGGAGTTTTGGCACCTGTGGATATTTAATAATATTTAGGCTCCTATATTGCTTAAGTAATTTTTAAAATTATACTTGGACTGTGTGAAAGTTAACTTTTTAATGCCTCTGAAACACCCAGAAATAAATTAACGGCTGCTGTACATTTTTGTACGTAGTTTTAGGGCTTGGGAGGTTTTTCTCTCTCTTTTGAATCCCAAGTGGGACTTTTAGTGTTTGCCTTGGTTTGGTTATCTTGGTGGTGGATAGGATATCTGAGAACAAACACTAGACTGGAAAGCTGGTAATGGATAGAAGGTAAAATGAAAACTACTTGGTGAGATAGCAGCTGTTTGTATCTGATTCCCATTCCAGCATCTGGTTGGCACAAGAGGAGAGACTGTTACTGGAAGATTTTATAGATTACTCAGGGCTGTGGAGGAACGTTTGACCCCCAAGACTATACAGAATTTTCCTGAAATCTGTCAAATTACATATGTGCATTGAGACTGAGTGCAAATCCTGCAAATGTGACAGAGCCCAGAGCTCAGCCAACCCTGTCTAGAAATTCTGCTTTCATGAGACTTCTTTCCTATCAAACCTATCGTGGTAGCTACTTTCTGGCCATTTTCAGAGTAGGCAATCTGTAAAATAAACTTGTATCTTTCACGTGGCAGAGTAACTTACAGGCTTTTTCTAGTTTGAGTATACCAGGAAAATTAGGAGACTGAGAAATGAGTAGAGGAAGCGAGGGCTGTCAGTGTATAAATGTAAGTATTGCTGCAAAACACTTGGATATGAAGTGTCCCATAACTTAGATGCTTATTGCTAATTGCCATTGACAGTACTTTTAAATGACTATACCAGCTTTCTGACTGCATTATATGAGTTTTAATCTAGCAATTTCTGATTTGACTAATTAATTTTGTGCTGCAACGATATTTTATGAAGTTTTAATTTGCTCATGAGAAATTTATTTCGTATGGGGCTGTATGACTTTCCAAGATCATTTCTGCAGCGCACTGAGTGCTGTGCTGTCCTGTGGCTGAATGAGGAAATACCCAAGCAAATTTGAAATTATGTAGGTCAGGTTGTGGAAGCAGTTTAGCTGCAGCAGCACAGAGCTCAGCAAAAGCCAATTAATTTGCCTGCTTGTATAAATACTGCTATGCCTGCCCCTCTCCCTAAAGAAGAAAAGCAATTTTGTCCGTCTTCCACCCATTAACTCTCACAGGTCCCTTTCCAACATAATTTACATGTATTATTCACAGCCCAGTTTCTTCATGGTCTGTCTTTATTGCATTATTCTGATCTGCTTTGAGTGCATGAGAAATCTAATGACAAAAGCACAAAGTTCAAGGTCAAAAAGGGTGTTTTGGCCCATGAGAATATCTTCAAAAGTAAATAAAGAATAAATCTAGAGCATAATGAAGCTGCAGCACTTTTATCACCATAAAATCACTTCAGGAAAAGAACTAGGCTGCTGTCTTCTATGAACTTCTCTGTGAGCATGTTAAACTTCCCTAATAAGCTTTTTTCATTATTGTCTAATTAAGCAAAGTGTTCTGTTCTCTTATTGCCCTTATGCTCTCAAAGCTCCTTTTAGTATCTATGTTCAACATGCCCTTTAGAAAATAAGTTTGCTTGTTTTTCTAGCCTTCCATGTAAGTCTCCATTCTGCATCATCTGATAAAATAAAGGCTTTGTGTCTGTTGCATATAATAATAACATTAGTTTTGACCCAAGGGCTTAGCCAGAACTGAACATTCTGCGAAATTAGCAGTTAGGAAAACAAGCTGGCAATACTTGGATGTCTTTGATGCAGTTTTGGTTACAAAAGGAGGAGTAAATTCTCATCTGAACAGAAGGAAGTTGTTCACAACTCCAGCACTAAGGCTGCCAGAGAGGTGCCTTTTGTCATAATTTTTTCCTAGGCTTATACTCTGTCATATTGATCTCACTCTCCCCTTAAGTGAAAAAACAACCAGAATAGTTTTCTACCCTGTTTGTCTGCCTTTTTTTTATGTTCCATATATCTGAGCTAAAATATAATGCTTTATTTAATCTGGCCATTTTAAAAAAACCTATTAACGTCACCAAATCTTACAGTTGTGCTCTCAGATGGGCAAAATATCTCTCATTTCTAAATATCTGTGTCACTGCTGATTGATTTCCTTAATACGCTTTGCACAGCTGTAGCAAATTACTATTTTTTTTTTTTTCTAACACATACTTTATGCTTGTAAATGCTCTTGAAAAATCACTGAGAGCTCAGTGGAAGCTGCTATTGTAATAATTGTAACCAGTTGTATAAAATTATGCTGTCATGCTGTCTTTTCCAATTAAACTTATAACATTTTTGTATGGGATTTAAAAATCTATATAGTAAATTGGAGGGAATGGGTCCTTGACATTTCTATTAAAGGCAAATTATATTTCTTCATGGCATAACTTGAGGAAAAAAAATACAAGCAGTCAGCCTCTTTTTCTAAGATGAAAATGCACTAGAATACACCATTTACTGTTAAATGAATCCAGAACAACTGCAAGGATTTTACCTTTCCATCACAAATAACATGTTTTCCAGCTACATCAGACACTCCCTTCAAGGGAAGGACCAGCACACACAAACGGGATGCTCTTTACCTGCTGCTGCCAGCACCTTCTGCTGCCCATTGCTGAGTGTCTTCTAGTTTTACTTTCTTAGCATTCCAAGCAAGAGTGGGACAATTCCTGACAAGGCCAGGCTCAAGGTGTGGTCCCCATTCTCATGTTTAACGTGTTTGCTGTTCCCCTTTGAAGCAGGAGTGAGATGGTGGCAGAGCAGAGCATCCTGACACTAAAACTTTTGCAGACGCTTAAAATGCCACGGTCACCTTTCTCTTGTTAGCATGTGTAAAGAAATGGGAAGCCACATTCCAGTGTGGAGGGGTTCATACGAAAGTAAATAGGAGAAGGTGAAGGGCAAGGAGCACTAAGAGAGGGCAGGCTGAATTGAATGGCTATGGGCAGAGAAAGCAGAAATTAGCACAAGCTAGGAAAACCAGTGCACGCGATACAAAGCTGTAGCATCCTGTAATTTAGCTGAGATACGTGCTGATTAATCTAATTCATCTTACTCATCATGGTGGAGTTTGATTTGTACTATTATTGTTATGATTAGTTTTCCCCTGTAGTCTACAAGTATTTTATTTAGTAGTGTCCAGTTAGTTGTGAGGTGTTCTTGGTGAATGCATTTCGTACAAATACCCTGCTCTCCCCCATCCCAGTTCTGGGGATGTCCAGAGGGGAAAACTGGGAAGAATGATCTCTAGTTTGCTCAACAGAGAAACATTTATCCTCAAAATGGCAATTTCTTAAGAAAATGTTTGTAAACAGTGTAAGTGTTTTGTTTTTGTTTACTTGGTTATTTTGCCCTGCGGTGTGTTTAATTTTGTTAAAAGCAGCCTAATGGTCTGTAAGAAAATGAAAATGTGTGATTGCAGAGCAGCTAATCAGATTCCATCACAGTGACGCTGACTTCAAGTCAGGCAGAGTAGGGCTGTGTGCCTTTTTTTTGTGGCATTTGTCATATCTGTCTGTCTTCGGACACTTATTAGAGATTCGTATGTGACTCTACCACTGAATGAGATTATCTGCCAGAAAGAAGGTTCATGTTGCAGGCCTTAACTCGTATTAATTCTTCAGCAAGCATTTCTTCAGGTACTGTGATAGTTGTTAGGCAAGTATTTACCAACTCCTATGTAATTACTCTGCATATATTTAAACTTGCTGCAATTGCAGACTGAACAGGAAAGAGAAGTCAACGAGACATCAAAATTCCTCTTGCAAGTTGTCCAAGCAATTTAAATAGCATTAGCAAAAATTTAAAAAAAAAAAAAAAAAGTATTTATGTAATAATGTCTGTGCAGCAGTGTTTAGCACCTACCATAAGACAGAGAAAAGCATACATCTGCATTTCTTGTATGACTATGTGTGCACATAACCTGTAACTACCATAACATGGTTTTTTAAAAGTTGCTTTTAGAAGTGCAATCTTAAGACCTCTGTCTTGAATTTTATATTCCTTTCTAAAACCAAAATATTCTAAGAATTGTTCCTCAGTGCAGAACTTGGTTATAGAAAAGAGTTAGATTTTAAAATGTTTTGATTTATTTTATCTGTAAGTTGTCACACAAATATGACCGGAACACATTTGCTCTATTACATTCTCTCTGGTTTATAATTCTAGATAAAATCTAGTTAGTGGGGCAGAAATTTCCTTCATAAGCAAAAGGGATTTAAGGAAAATCTCTGGCTTCACTGTGACAGTTTGCTCCGTGCTGGACTGGCAGTGGGACGAGCAGCTGTGCCAGCCAGCACAGTCCTCGATGCACCTCTTTGGGTGAACTTGCACTTTCGAGGGCAGATCTTGTGTTCCCCTCTCCCGTGGGGACTCTGACTCAAAGGCTCTAGTCATAGCTTTTTACCTCCTTGATGTCACTTAATGGATGAAGTTTTTTGTTTTGTTTCTGGTGATTCTGACAGCACCAATAGGTACATGATATATTTTTTGCTCTTTTAGGATGCTATATTTTATAGGAATGTAGGAAGTGATGGGGGAAGCAGCGATCAGTTTTTTTAAAAAGTATTTGAATGCCATTGTTTGAGTGAAATATCCAGTACAGTAATTGATAGATGTTCCAATGTCTGTCAGGAAATTGCAGCTGTATAGAATGATGGCCTGGGAAATATGTCAGAGATGTCATTGGGTCTATAAATACGCCAAGTGGATAAATATAAAGGAAATACAAGAATGATTGAAGCTGAAAGATAATGTTTGTGCAAGAATGAATGGGTTTAAGTTGGTGCAGCATGAATTTAGACTGAAAACTCAAAGGAAAATTCCTACACATTAGAAAAATCAGGTTCTGCACCTTGGAGCTTAAGATGGGTTTAGGACCTCAGCTGGGCAGCTGAGGTCCTGTACGATAGTACAGGTGGCTCAGATGAGCTGCCTTTTGCCTTCTGCAGTTGCTGGATTTCCAAAGAATTTCCCCCACGAGAGTACAGACTCCAGCTGTTGGTGCCCTGTGAGCTTTCTGCTAATGCAGCTGTTTGGCAAAAGTAGGAGTAGACATGTCAGCGAAATGGATATTTCAGAGCAGATGTAGGTGTCTGAAAGCTGACCTGAACTACCTGGCAGGAGCAGGAACAGCAGTGTCAGGGAAGAACCAGCTGCAAGAGCACGAGGTGTTCCTAGACTGTGGTAATTCATGCATGGCTGTTCTTCCATGCACCAACAGCCACGTGCAGGTGCTCCTGCTGCAGTCTGGCTGAATGTGTGAATGTGAGGCTTGGTGCAGGAATCGCTTGTCCTCACAATCTAGATGTCACCCCAAAGAAATAAAATTTTCAAGAGCACTTAAGAGGCGTGAGTCTAGGATGACTGGTTTCCAATTTGAAAGTGACTTCAACTTTAGTTTACAAATGTAAAGGTTTTGAGGTCTTCTACAAAGGTATTTAGGTGCCTAAGTATGTTTTTAATCATGTGTTAGGCTCTCTTTTCTGTTTTATTTAAGGGAAGAAAATCTGTAATCCTCAATGGGAAGGGCATCTGGCAAATGAAAAATAGAGACAGCTGTTTCTTCGGCTTAAAATATTCTTGAAAGTTAGTTATATGTAGTGCACAGCTGCAGAATAAAGGAGAGGGCAGCAGTTTGCAGTGGTCTACTGTTTTCCTTTGAGGGAACAGTGTTGCTGCTGCTGACAGTGTGGTCTGATATTACAAGCTACTGAATCTTCACAAACATGTCTGGAGAAAAAAACTTTACTTTTATCTGCATACTAGGTAAAGGTAAAGGTTTTACAGCAAAGTAGGAAGTACCTTTTCACTGATGCCAGGGTATTTACTGATCCTTTGTAAAGCTCCTCTGAAATGTAAATACCTGTTTCTGCTGCTGCTGTTGCCAGCTTAAGCAGCAGTACAGTCCCTTGTTTCACACGGATTTCAGACCATATTTGATTTAATGGACTGAGGAAGCAGCAGGATGAGATTGTTGCTCTGTACAGCATTCTAGGGAAAAGGACTGCTTCTGGTAAATGTGATGAGTGAAACAGCTGACTGGGAAGATCTGCAGCCAGAGTCCCACAAAATCCAGATAATACAGAAAAGCAGTATTTCCCCTTCTTTAAGTATTCTGGAAAAGGGAGGATTTGGATCAGAAGCGTATTCTAGAGTGCTCTCTTCTGCTGTTTACTGACTCAGCCATGTTCTGAAGCAAAAGTACCTTGGCAATCTGATTAATGAATTTGTTTAGAGTGATGCAGGTGGAATCTACTCACTGAACACCAACCTTAGGCTACCTGGCATCTTCGTGCCATTGTAAAGGGACTTGTCTTTCTTACTGATACTTCAAATCCCCTTCACAATCCTGCCACCAGTGTAACAGTAAAATAGATGTGTAGCTAGAGGAAAAAGAGGTGACAGCTGGACTTCCCAGTTTTGAAGTCATACCCAGACGAGATAATATAAAATTTTTTTAAAAATTGATGATCCTCAGTTTAGCACACTCAGCTTCCCAAAGCTTGCTGTGAAATCACAGTTTTCATCTCAGGTCAGCAGCAGTTCTGCTCCAGTGGGGTTTGGAGCAGACACTGGAAAATCTTGCTGCTAAACTTTGGCACCTTTTCACCATCTCTTAGGTTAATTTTCCTACTGATCTTATTCGCTACCTGAAATTCTGACCCTCAAGTATAAATCACAGCAGAAGTGTGTCTTTGACTCTTTTCCCTTCATTGTATTGAGCTTTGGGAGCGTATTACAGTGTGTTTCACACGTTTATGGCTATTTCCTCTGTAATAATGCCACTGCAAAAAATGGAATTTTTCATGGAGGATTCCAGCACAGCAACCATGGTCTTGTCAATTGTGAGGTCACTTGCCAGTTTTTGCCTCAATTTAGCAGGCTATGTTGACAGATAAAATGCAAGTCCATTTAACCCAGAGCTTTCCCCACCTTATTGTCAACATAACTGTATTCCTAGATGAATGAATTCACAATGCAGTTTCGTTCAGCAGAAGTAAAATAAAAATGTGCATAGGTAGCAGGATTTCTTATTTTCCTTCTGAAATGCTGATATATTATGTATTCCTCTTGTAATTTGAAAGCATTTTCATCCTGTTGGGTCACATACACCTTTGGTTTCATGACTTGCTAGAAAGATCAGACCTTTCGATAGAGTGTGCTGTGTTTCTGCTAGAAATAGCTTGTAGTGTTTTCTAGAGATTTTGTTGGAATTTACACGTGAGATGCAATAACTCTTACTTTATGGCCGCATACATGTGTAATTTCTCAGAGTAGGACGTTGTAAGGGGGGAAACCCTAATTCATGTGGGTAGCACATTATCCAAAGACTTTGTAATTTGAAGCTGCTGTAGTGTTCACTCATTTTACTCTTGTACAGACCTTGGTTCAAAATTCATTTACCTCTCTTGTAAAAGCAGTTTCCATACCCCTGGCTCTACCAATGATAAGGAAAAGAAAAAAACCGAGGTGTTTTCTATATTGATTTGTATTTACTTTTTAGAGATATAAATGCTTTGGACAGCACAGGGACAGACAGTTGATGTATTTTATCCGTGCCTGGGGATTTCTCTGCCCTCTCAGGTGTGTGTGCCTGTGGTTGCCCTGCTCTTGAATCATGGTTGCACTGGGTCAGTTCTCACAGAGCACACGGCAGCTGCTCTGCTGCCTCACCCATTTGCAGAGCTTAAGAGTTGCTCAAGATGTGAAGGAAGGTGCAGAGGTGGAGCCAAGCATCAAAAAGGAGAGCTCTTCTTTCCACATCAATGGTTTATAAAAGTTAAATACCCGAAACAGGAGTAAAAAGTTGTGACTTCCGTCCTACTGATTTGAAACAAACCATAAAAAAAAAAAAAAATCTCCAAGTCTAAGTAGGTTATAACATTATTTTATTTTACTTCCATTTTCTAGACTATCCTACAAAACTAATTTGCTTCCTGACACATCTAGTTTGTTGTAGTGGAAAAGAATACAGATCTTCCTTTTGCCCTGTTTTTGTTTGTCAAAATAATTTATACCCTAGTAGTAAGGTCTTATGAGGGAATCATTGTATTCCTCAATACTGTTAAGATCTAATTCAGAGTAAGATAAAGTGTCTCAAACCTGGAAGGAAAAAGATCTTTGATGGGGGAATGTTCTCTGAGATTTATTGGGAACTATTAAATTCTTTGAGGCACCTTAAAGTTTGTGGAATGGAGATGAAACAAGAAGAAAGAAAACGCTGCCCTTTGATCATCTGAAACACAGACACTGAGGTGTCTTGTGGGGGACAGGCCATAGTAGCTCTTTCAGTCTCCTGTGAAGTCTTAAGCTGCACGTTCATCTAAGCCACTTTGCCTAGATTTAAATAATGGTTTCTGTTTATGAAGGTCGTAGGATGAATTTTTCTCCTTTTTGCTCCTTTTTTATCTCGTGCTGTCCTGTGGGCGGGGTGCTGCAGGAACGGTGAGCTGGCCTGAGGGCCAGGTGTCGCTGCCAGTGCTGCAGGTGTCAGCACGAGGCACCATCCTGGTCCTTCTGATCTGTGCACAGGCAATTTGTTTGGTTGAATGGCTCCAAGAGAGCCATTACACTCCATGAGTTTAATATTTCTGTATGTGGGGCCCTTTGGCACCATTCTCACAGTATATTCATAACAATTAATTGCGGTGTATCACCGTATACAAATGAGGGCAAACAGCAGCTTGCGTTTTGCTGCCCTCGCTGTAGGTGATTCTGGGTTGTGTGCACATCGTACACTTCTGTTCTAATATGCTATTTTTTATTGCTGGTGATAGCTGCTAATGATTCTTGTTATCACAGCCCCGTCTGCTTTAAATCTCATGGATGAGTCAAATTGTTCATTCCCAACATTAACGATTTTAGACCACCTTTGTTATGGGTATTTATAGTAGTTAATGTTCTAAAGTATTCATAGTAGTAAAGGATTTAAACCCTTAACAGTGTTCAAACAGATAAGCAGTTAAGTAATTTTCCCATTGTTTCCTACATATCTGAAGTCATAAATTCATGGCTTGGCATCTAAAATTACACAAGATGCTCCGAGTCTGAGGAAAATAATTTCTTGCCATTCGTTGTTGCTGCTACTTGGTTGTTTACGTTATTAGCTAATGACTTCTAAGCAGAATATATTTCCATAAGCAAGGCAGGATAGGCATGGAAAAAAGCCATGATTGCATTTGCATGACTGCATGGTATGCAAAATTATTTGGTATACTGTCTGTGGGGTTACAAACACAAGTTGGTCTGATGCTGTCAGGGCATGTGTGTCAGCACCCACAGTCAAATAGAAATGGCATCATTTGAACTGTTACAGCTCCAGGTAAGAGACCTTTCCTTGGTGCCTTGATACCTCAGCACTGTAGCTTTCACTTCTCAGCAAATAACTCATCTCAGTATCTCACTTCAAAAGTCTGGCATTTCTGACAGAGCGCTCTGTGCACCGCTGAGCTTTGTCCGAGTCACAGTGCTTCCCCATCAGACCTGGCTTGGTATTGATTAGCTTGAACAAATCATCCTCAGATGTCAAGAAAGCATTTTAGCTTAGAGGAAAACATAGATCTTCTGCTACCATCTTCTGATTGGGGTTTGATGTCATAAACAAGCTGACAATTGCCGGTATATTTCCATTAGGACTGCCTATACAGTGTACCAGCCTCAAAGGACAGAATTTGGCAAAGGTATCTGGTAGGTGACTTGAGAGAGCACTCAGATTTGAGTACTGAAGTGGTCCGTCCTTCAAGGAGCCTTTTTATGAGTCTGAAAACACTATATGGCAAAATATTCACCTCAGGTGTCTGTGTTTACTCACCGGCTTTAAATAAAATGTTTCCATGGAATCACAAAATGTCTTGATAGAAATTTTCCAGTTAATAAAAAGAAACCAAAAAAAGAAGTTTCTCTAGCAGTTATACATATCTGAACTTGTGTCCTTGTAGTGTTTAACACCATACAGAGCATAGATACAGAGCAAGCTGTGCTATGTATGTGCATGGACAGCAAGCAAATGTGCAGCAGCTTTTTAAAAGAAACCACAACACTAGAGTTGAGTTGTAAAATTATTAGAGGGAGTTAGCATTGAAAAAAGGAGAGATGGGCCTAGGTCAGTTCCCTGCTATGCATCTTGCAGGCGTGGGGAATTGCAGTGTGATGGGAGTATTTTTGTGAACTGTCATTCGGTATTTCCTCCCTTGAATCATAACAGATGTTGGACAAAGGCTGTGTTTTCTGATAAAGTTCCCTGCAATAGTCTTGAAAGCTTTCAAGTGTGTATCCCTGTGAAATTGAAAGGAATAACAAAAAGGAGGGATGCTGCTCTTCTTCCTCCCTAAATAGGGCAGATCTACGTAGATGAGAACAACCTCTTTTAAATAAAATCCTTTTAAGCACCCCACATTTGTGGGTTGCTTATCTGCCACCGGATCTGAGGCATAAAGGCACTTTCATGCCTTGTTTCCTAGAGAAAGGACTCAGTAAAATTTGGAAGAGCAGCAAAGGTCTTGGTGTTAAACTCGTGATGGTTCAGGAAGGTGGGTTGAGAGACTCCTGACATACAGAAGTACTTGCCCGTAAGATGGCAAATTCCACAAAAATTGATAAAATTATGATGAGAACTTAATGCTCTTGTATTGTCTTCTGAGCCTGTAACACAGAACTGCTGGAAATGAGGCTCAGTAATGCAGCCACTTACACAAAAACATGCACAAAGTAACTGGAGTAAGTTCAAGTAATTCTCTTTCTACATCCTAAGTTATTTAAAGTGAAGCAACGTAAGAAATTGTACAGCAAATATAGCTGTTATTGTCAAAATTAGATTCCTAAAGAAAAGTACATTCCCAAATCAACACAGATAAAAACCAGCATCTTTCTGAAAGGTCTGAGTCCTACATCTCTGAGTCACTCAAGTTCTTTCCTGCAAAACTCAGTCCAGCCATCTAGGCAACTTAGTATGGGTATCAATAAATACATCAACTTTCGTGTCGTTGGAGATGTATAGTGCACAGCCTTTAAAACCTTCAGTTAATATTTTAAATTCTTGGTGTAAATACCTCTACTCTGCTTCTGCCTGCTTGTTTTTTGACTGCAGTAGAACTAAATTACTTGAAGCATTAGGGAATAAAGCTGTGTGTGTTTGTTGTTTTTTTTTTTTTTTTTCACAAAATGATGTACATTCCTTATCCTGAAGTTGAAGAAAGTAATTAGTTTCAAGAAATTGACAAAAACCTACAAAATTTTCTGTGCCTTTAGAGAGCAGTAAATAGGATTGCATCTGAAACATTTTCTTGTAGCAGGCAAGTGAAGGACAGCTTAATGATCTGTGGAAGGAATAAAGTAACATTTAGCTGAAAAATGTTTATTAAATGTCATATGTTCATAAGATGAGGGAGCTATTAGCAATTCATTTAATGTTTCTGTGAGGCTGGTTACATTTTACGGACCCATATTACCAAACACCCATTTGGAAATAATAGTGCAAAAATCCCTATAGTAGTTTCTAAGAAACTCATAGGCTTGTCCCATCTTGACATTCTGTGTCACTTATTTAACCAGAATAGGATTGTTTCTGCCACAGTATACTGCAGTCAAGTAAAATCTTTTATACCTATGACAAGATAAATAATCTAATTTGTACACAAGGTTCCAAAAACTTTCCAGACCATATGTTTTGGAAGTAATGAATATGCTTTTGGGTTTTGACAATAAGTATGATTCCACTTCCTTCTCCTGTTTAGCTTTATGAAACCTTGTCGCAACATAGCAGGGAAAGGACCTGTGTAGAGGCTGGCATTTCCAAAGGACTCTGCATCACTAATCATGCCAGTTGCTACTGAAGTTCAGTGGAAGTGCTTAATGACTGAAAACACCTAACCTCAACACAGATAAATGCATTTAAGCCCATTTGCCAGCATTCCTGCAGATAAAGGCAGGTCCATCTGCAGAGGCAGCGTGATGCCACGCTGCAAACCTGGAGCAGGCTTGAGAGGCTGGACCAGGATTTCATGTGGGACAAGTCTGGGCTCTGCAGGAACCATTGTGTTAATGAAATGACACTGATGGATAGAAGAATATCCTTCTCCATAGCCCCATTCTCCCAGTGGTTCCTCAGTTGTGACAGTGCTGCAGTCACCTTCCGTGCAGTTGAGACCGTGGGACAAATGCAGTCATTGTCATATCTGCTGTGGAAGCCCAGGAAAAGAATTCAAAATTGTAGGAGTAGGTCACACAGCTACATCAGTGTTTTGTCTTTGTGTAGTGCTTAGCACAATCTGAAAACCTGGTATGTTGGGGTTGGTCTTTTAGATGGGAATATAAAATGAGTGTGGTGTGTGGAGCCAGGAGAGGCGAGGGGTGGGAAAGAAACTTCACAAGAGATGAGAGGCTTCAGTAAGGAACAGGAGCATAAAAGAAAAATGACAGGTTTTGTAATTACAATGCTAACACGGGTTTACTGATCTGTCAAAACTGCATAATATCAGAGAAAACTGGATTTTTCTGGGAATATTTATCAGACTCATTGGTTATAGTAGCTTATGCTAATGTCAGCAATCAAGTAACCAGACTGTAATATGCAATATTTACTGCAGACTCATTGTGCCAGGGGAGGTTGATCTCACAGTGATCACACAGGTTTATCATTTTCAGCAAATATTTAGAGCAAACCTCATGAATAACCTTGTCACCATCATTATGAGGTCTATCAGGCAGCTTCATTTACATTTGATGTAGTTACTACTTTTCGTAGAAACAGCATTACATTTTTAGCAAATAAAATAAGAAAGCATCTCTCAGTTGTCTGAGTGGAGACGAAGTTGTTCTGTGTGGACATCCTGTTTACTTGCTGGTACTCTGGGATGAATTAAAGCCCTTATATGTGATGAACAGTTGTGGTGATTTATGAATGCCAAAAAAATCAATAAAAATACGTCTCCATATAGCAGCAGCATCTAGCATCTATCTGCTTTCATCTCATTGCTGAAAACAATGGCTTATTCAGAGAAAAATAAAAGGGCCGCATTTGTCTGACACCTGATGATAAACGGTTTGGCCTGAATCTGATGAGACTCTTAAATGCATTCTTCAGGTGTTTAATAAGCTTAATAGTCTGATAACAATAGGCTACTCACTGATTTGAAATTAGACATGTTTATTTCTTCTACTGAAATTTATAGCTATAGTAGTAAAAATTAATCTGTACTGATTTACCGTACTGTGACTATCAGTAGAGATTGCTTATGTTGCTTGGTGAGACTAAGTTCTTTCCATTAATATCCAGCGTAGTGCCTCAAAGAGAAGTTACTTAGTTTATTAGCTGCAGAGATGATTTAAGGTCTTAAAAATGATTGAAAAGAGACAAGCTTAATCCTCTTGAGTCTGCATGCTGCAGGTGAGGTAAATAGCTGAGATTTCCAAGTTGTCTTGAAGCTGAACATGGGAGCATTGCTATTATTTATTTGCAGAAGCTAGAAACAATCTTTCCACTTCTGCAATGAAAATCACAGCCACAGGCTTTAGTCTTTCAAAGGGAAAGAAAATCAAGAGTTTATTCCATTATTCAGCACTGTGTATAATTTATATAACAAGAGGTTTTGATGGATGTTTTTCAAGTTTTCCTTTGTTATGGAATTGCTAGTGGGTGAGGGGATCCTGTCCTGAGGCTATGTTATAATCTCTGCAGAGCCATACAAACACTCACAGCAAGCCTAGGGTTTTCTTCCTCCTTTTTTTTTTTTTTTCCTTTACAAACAAATGGATAAAGCAATTAACCTTTACGTTTTGTCTTCAATATTTACTTTTGCACATTGAGGACTTTAATTTGGTTTAAACTAAAATTAACTGTATCTATGCAAATTGGGAGTGTAAATGTTCTCTCGTTGTTTACACTGAGAATAGAGCAGATTGTGAATTTTTTTTTTTAATAGATTTACGGCCCTCTTTCTTTCTAAGTTGTTATCATTTCTTTAACTGTGATTTATAATTTCATCAAAAACAGATCAAGTATCTTGTAAGGGATGTGTGTATTTATGATTTTCATTATCGTGTCTAGACATAGATGGGGCAAATTACCAAAATATTCTGTATAGTTATTATTACACCAGTTAACGTGTCATGAACAGCCTACCTGTTGCCAGGGAAATTTTCAGTCTGGAAAAATTTTAGTAGTCCTCCTTATCAGAGAGGGTAAAAGGAAGGTCCAGGTATTAGTTGATCCAAGATCATTCTCAGGATTTAGTTTGGTTCATTTTTAAATGTCTCAGAGAGGGAATTTTCTGTCATCTGTTTCAGTGAAGATATTTTAAAAAATCAGTAGTTGAACTATTTTGATTTTATGTTTCTGATTCCCCTGAACAGTCTCAGTCAATTTTCCAACCCCACCAAACATTTTGAAGAGTACTTTTGTGTAAATTAATTACAGAAACAAATAACTGGAATGTCTCTAAAGCAAACAGCAAAATCAAATTTTGTACTCTTTAATAACTGAGATTTTTAAAATACATTGATACATGCTGTTACTTTTTCTTTTTGATATTAAAAAAACCCAAACAACCAACCTCTGAGAGCATTGGTCAGTTTGTCAATGAGGAGAGAAGACAGAAGCAATGAACCCTTCCTACTGAATAGAGAAATCCCTTGTCCCATTACTCTATGTGCTCACATGCAAAATGAAGCACCAAAAATAATATGCTTCAAAAAACCCGCATATTTTCATATACACATCTCTAACTGATTATGATTTTCACTTCATTAGATCTACAAATAGGCTGATAGCCACGTGCTGCCAGACATCTTAAAGAGCAATGGATAAGAGAGCAGCAGTTTGTATCTTTGTGTAGTATCCTAATCTAGCTGCTTTATGAATGGAAGGATTTTTCTTTATTTCAGACCAAGTTTTATTGGTCTAATACTTAAAAGTTAAACTTAGTCCTGTTCCTTCCGGACAAATAATCTGTTCAGAGAACTTGAGCTGTCCCGAGGTAGCTCGCAGCATATTATCATGTTGCAGTTTGTGTTCAAGACAATCATCTACCAAGGACAATTTAACAACTCTTACAAGTTTATTGGAAGCAATAAATTACATTTGCAGAGGAAAATACTTTGCTGTTACTCTGATTTCCTAAAGCTGGCTTCGTGCCAAAGTCAACTTGTCCTTAGAAAAGATTAAAATGTGTGTAGAAGTTTACAACGGATACTTTCATGTCCGAGATTTTTCAGTTAGATTTACCTGTTGAGTTTATATTTCTGTTTGTAGTGTTAATATGACTAGGAAGAAAGCTGTAGCAAGCCACAATCCAGACGCAAGGCAGTATGTTGTTTTGTGAAGCACTAATAAATTAATCCATTAGTGACTGCAAATTTATTTTCTCTTGTCCTCGTTATCGAGTATTCACAGGTGTGTATGTGTTTAGACAGTATAAATTAAAAGGGCTTTAATACTAGCAACAGATTACTGTAGTGCAAGGACCATAAGGCACAGTATTTTTCCCACATCAACATGAAAATACAGAAACACTGATGAAATGAAAACTAAAAGTGAATAATCTTCCTATCTGAGAAATATATTAGTTTCTAAGAACATAACAATACCAGAAAGAAAGAAGAAAGCACAATAACAAAAATAAATTACAGTCACATTATTTGGTTAATGACCCCATCTTGTGGAGCAGCGCCCACGCTTCTGCACATTTATAGCTCTCATATGCATTTTTTTTTTAACTGAGTCCATTTCTTGGTGGTGAATTACTTGGCATTGCACTTGCTGTGTCCAGGGAAGTGCTCTGCAGGAAATTCATCATTTGTACACCATGGCAGTACAGCAATAGAACAGTCCTTTGTCACACCGTGGCTTGCCAGGGTCAATATTTCACATTTTAGTGTTTGGTTCAGTCTCAGGTCACCGCCACATCTCACATCCCCCACTACGCCTGCTGGTTATTTCCTGCTGCCGTGTTTATCTCTCACCTGGACCTGCTGGGAGAGTTTCTTGCTGTTGCTAAGAGGGGGCAAACCCATCTCCAAAGCTGGAGCTTGCAGTGTCGCTGGTTTGCACCACAGCGGTGCAAGTGAGGGCATCCACTGGGCTGATGCCTGGTCACCAAGGTGGCGGCCCGGTGGTGGTCATAACCTGTGCCAGCGTGTGCTACACCTGCCACAGTTAGCATTTCCTTGTTTTCTGTTCCCAAATAGCTGCTCACAGAGCTTGTTGAACTACGCTTAATGATTGGCAGCGCGGATATTTTATTGTAAGGGTTTATCCCGCCGGACGTCCTTTCATCATCATCTGGGGAAATCAGCTTTGTCAGCAATATATATTATGCTGGTTGCCGAAGTTGTTTTCCAGGCACATGAGATATTTAAAATAAATAACCTGACACGTTTCCACCCTCTCCAAAGGAAGGCTCCATATACCCTTGATTCTCTCTTATGTATAAGCCACTCAAATACGAACTGAAATACTTTTTTTTCATCTTTTTAAAGGAAAGGTATGTTTTGTATCCACTTTTTGAGGAAGTGATTTTTAACCATGTTGGTGAACTCAAAGGGAGAATTGCAGGCTGCAAATGGAAAACATGTAGAGAAGGTGTATAGCCAAGTTAGGAAAGAAGGATTGTTTTTTCAGCTGTTCTACACAGACTTGAAAAGATGATATTGCATGATCTTCCTCCATGTGTCAATATCCTTAGTTCCTTGGAGACCAGATTATGGTGCTTTGATCTCTGCTATCACTTTTTAAAGCAAGAAATTTTCAACTGCATTTTGATCTAATTTACAGAAGGATGCAAAGGTGTGAATTGCATGTAGATAATATTTGCAGATTTCACAGGTACAGAAAATTAGACGGGGAAAAAAGCTACAAATCTCTGTAAACATACTATGTTTGATGCACTTTTGATATATCTGATCTCATGTTCTTATAAAATTATATTCTTATAAAAATTTACATTCCTGTCAAATGTACTAGGGATGTTTGTACATGAATGTGTTTGTATTTGTGCATGAATGCAAGAATGCAGATGAGAAGATGGTTATGTGGAATACGCATATGTATGACTTTGAGTTACGTATTTTCAAAAGGAAAGATTCATTGGTCCCTAAGCTTGCATAATGTGCCTTCTCTAACACCATGCTAACAAAGCATTTATACCATACACCATCATCTTGTGTTCTTTGCTTTTGAAGTGCATATTGTGCCTTCTGCATGGATATAAATAGGGAGTTTAGCAACTGTTCCATAGATCTGTATGCTAAGTGAACTGAGCAAGCTGATGCTCAGTGCCTTCTCCTGGGTGGATTGAAAGGGTGCAAAAGGTGAAGAATTCCCAGCATTTTCGACAGAAACCCAAATATTCCACAATCTTGTCACAGGTACCAGAGCTGGCAATGACATGAGTTTTAGCGTTTAAACTAACCGTTGTGTTATGTTGGAAAATCTTTTAGCTTTGCTGTGTAGTTCTTAGAGGACTCTTAATTCATCATGTGAAAAAAGGGTCCTGAAATGTTCAAAAGTCCAAGTGGTAATTCAGTCATTATTCTAAAAGCATTAAAATTTTTGCTTCACTTCGAGGTGTCTTGAAATTATTGCATCCTGTCTGTCTGATGGCCAAGCCGGGAACATGGCTGCTCTTTCCTGTAGTCAGATTTTCTGTTGTGCAGCAGAGACCAGATAGGAGTCAGGCTTGGGTGCAAGTGTGGCTGCTGTGCTGCGGTGAGAGCTGCCAAACTCAGTGAAAGCCTTCCATTCCTCTCTTTAGGTTTTGGTCCCTGTCAGAGAAAATGAAAGAAAGAACCTTGTCTAACTAACGGCAGTGGTTAGCATGTTGAGAGAGGAGTTTCAGGAGGATGGGAAAATGAAATCCCTTTAGGCAGCTGGCTTGAACATAAAGTCAAATACAAAGGCATTCGTGTCCTTCCCCAAATACACATCCCTTCATGTGACAGCAGAGTGCCCTAGATTCCTGCTTCAGGATTGCCTGTGAGGGGCAGGGTTGTGCCTTTGTTTTGGACCTGTACCCAGGCAGTGGGTTCTGACCCAACACTGTTCTGCAACGCTGCCATATCAAGGTTATGTTTATATTGTACTGTGTTTCTAACATTGCTGTCTCTTTTCTCTTTCTTCTTTTACATGCTTTCGTGAGTATAGCAGACCATTTAGGAATTGAATTCATGGGTAAGTTTTCATTTCTCTTCCTTTCAATTGCTCGTGTCTTGGTTTCTTAGTCCAAAGAACACGGTAGTTAATGGGAAGACTCTCGTGACCACCACCACTGGGTTTTGGATTGGGCTCCTATTACAGTTACGAATTACATTTGAAATTATATGAAGGTTTAATTTTTCTCTTGTCCACTGCTGTGGAGCTTAAAACCTGCATAATGAAGTTTTAGTATTTCATTGGTATTTAATGAAACATAACATAAAGGTTATGTGACCATATCATTTTGAGGAATGGTATTTTATATGTGATTTTAGGGTAGAGTTACTGACTTTTTCAGGTAAAGGAAAGTAAATTTTAAATTAGAATTTTTGGGGTTTTTTTAAGAGTTTGGTGTTAATTACAATATTAAATTTAACTAGGTTTTGTATGAAACATCTTATTAAAGATAATTCTCTCAAATCAGAGAAATACTTTTAAGAGAAGAGTCAAAGATCCATCATTCTGTGAAAAAGGTTAAATTAGTTAGGAAAAAGCTAAAAAAGGAGTGAATAATTGCTTCTTACAATTTTGGAAAGGAAAAGATGACGTTCTGTTGGCTCAGCTGCAGCTCTGTGATGTGTTCATAGCCTCATGGAATGGCAGGCGTAGCAGATCACCACCTCCCAGCTGGTGATCTTCAGACTTGGGGAAGCTGAGATCCATCCCTAACAGAGTTAGTGGTCCTTTGTGTAAGAACAGCTCGCATAAACCATTAAATATGATTGAAAACACCATAAAAAAAGTATGCAAATTCCTATTGAAGTCATAAAACAGTGACTTTTAGTGTGCTCTTTCCCTTTGTTAAGTTTTACTTGATTTTTTTTTTTTAGATTTGAAAAGCCTGATAACCTGTCGATTTTAAGTGGCAATTTAAGTGGGATTTTTTTGACCGGTTAAGTATAAATTGTCAAGAAACCAATATGGTGATGAATAATAACTGCATGGCAGCTTGCAGTAACAAGGGGATAGCCAGCAGGTTGAGGGATTTTCTCCTACTGCTTTTGGACTTATGTCATACCTAGATCACTGCTCTCTCTAGCGAACTGGTTTGTGAGGTCCAGAAGTTTTGTGTTTCACTTCACTTTGTATGAGGCTTGAAAAGTGCCAGTGGAATCAGTGCAGGTGTCTTCACAGACTTAATGGACAAGCACAGGTGGGAAATGGTTACTTGACGAAAGGCTCTGCATATATCCTGGTTTTCCTGCTTGACTTAAATTGGGAGTAGCAGTCTTGAGGCATACAAGTTGAAGGACAAGCATATATGTAAAAGAGGATAAGGAGTATAGATATATGGGATTCTTTGAGTGAACCTTTCCATAAGAAGCAGGAAAGTGTTACCCAGGAGGCAAAACTGAATTATTTTAATTTTATTTTGAGACTTTCAGTTTCCTCTCTTTTTTTTTTTAAGACATCTCTTTAAGGCATGAACTAAAGCCAATCCCTGAAGTCTTGGCTCAGAGCAGTCCTCTCATATCAGTAGCTCTCAGATTTTTTTATTTAATATTGGAACAGGTCCTGATGGCATAAAAATTAATGAAATCTTGTGTCTCAAGCCTGAAAATATTATGACAGCAGCCGAAAATGAGCCTTGAAGTTGTTTTCTGTGGGCTAGAAAAAAGTATGTTCCAGAATCATATGCAGAAGTGAAATGCTTGTGCTTCTTAAATCCTCCCCTAGTCTTCATGAAGATTTACTTAGGAAATGTAGGCATGCATGGAATCATTGCTGTACATGTAGTAAAGTGGAAATCCCCACCCTGTGCACAGAGTTCAGGTGACAGTACGCTCATCAAATTAGGGGCACTCCTGTAAAGCCTCTCCCATGAGTTTGCTTCTGTACTGTAGAAAATAATGGCAATTAGTGCAAAGAGTGTTTTCTAGCTACAAGAAACAACAATGTATAGGTGGTGCAGAGCTTAGCTTTGTACATAATCCAGGGAACACACTTTCTAATGTTTTCATTGTATTTGTGGCCTCAGTTTCCTTAGAAATGTCCATCTTTGTCTTCCAGAAATTTTGTTTGAAAACCATGTAAAACATGTAACTTGGATTGCCAGGGCAAGTTGAATTCCTTCCACAGCAGACAAAGCTGAAACACCATGTAGGTAGGAACATCTGTCTGTAGAGGCGCCTCAGGGAACAGAAGAAATGGGCACCGAAACTACACATCTAGTTTAGTGTACATTTGCCAAGGAAGGTAGATAAGTGTAGTTTTTTTTTTTTTTTTT
>VZTF01001751.1:564008-583951 GCA_013397755.1 Cnemophilus loriae
TTTTTTTTACTAGACTCTCAAGGATCAGTGAGGTGTATATACATAGCCAGTCCTTTTACTGTCCTGTTAGGGATCTGTGGTCCATGAATTTGTGTATCCTGTTGTGAACCAGCTGATACCGTTTTCCCCCACAAGCTCCTGTGGCAGCCCATTCCACTGCTCAGTAGAGGCTGTGTCTGTTGCTCTTCCATTACCTGTTGAAATCTGCTCCCTACCGGACCCTTTTCTCACAAACAGTACTTTGGGAACAAGAATTATGCATTCAGTTTATGTACCACACTGAATTTTGTGTTAACCTCGCTCACGGTCTCACATCCCCTTCCCTGTCTGGGTGTTGTCAGGTTTGTGTTCCATACAATATTCAAGATTGTGCGCTCCAAACCTTGAACACCTGATACTTTAATATTTCTGCTGATATTGATTTACACTGTCTGCTTCACTGTATGGATATCAGAGATGAAGGCAGACATATTGATGTGGCACATTTGTTTTAAAATGTTGCAAATGCAGCAATTAATGTGTGGTTCTGATGTATTCGTGTGCAGCACCTCCTGAATTAAATGAAAGCCAAGTATGTGGTCAAGGGACAGTATGTCCTTAAAAATGTGGATTTAAATGTTGTCATCAGTGGTCCAGATTTATGAAACTTCTGGCGATAAAGAAATGGTTTATATTTTCTAGTACATCAAATCAAAAAGAAAAAAAGTCTTGTGTCTGATTGTCACTTGATTCAATATCCATCTCTGATGCAATCTCCTGGACAGGCTTTGGGCAAGGTCTTTTAATCTGTCTGTGCTTCAGATTCTCACTTGCAGTAAGTTTTTTCAGGCTTTTTTCATTTAGATTCCTGAGCTCTCTGGGGAATATCTTTCAGTAACACAGAAACTATTTGTTCCTTGCACGAGGGTGCAGACTTGGCTGTGTCCTCTCCTCTCCTCCTTACGGGAGCAGAGTGGTGTGAGGAGAGCACCGTGCAGCTCACCCAGGAGCACAGTGCACCCGATCTGCTTTGGTGCCCAAGGTCTCACCAGTGAGGATCAATGCAATTTCATTGACATTTCCGACACGAAAGTAAGGAAAAGTTGCCGTCATGTTCCTACAAGCTGGAAATCTACGAGATGTATTAACAATTTTGTGTGAATGGAAAGCAGGGTGGCTGTTGGTAATGCTTATGTGAGCAAGAGAGATTGTTTAAAAAAAAAAAAAAAAGAGAGATCAAAAGAAGCAGCTTTTATACGATGAAAAAACTAAGTGATGTACCATTTGCGTTAGAGAGCATGGGGATACAAGTATCTACAGTTTATCATTTTTTCCAAGTGGTTACCTGCACTTCAGGGCTGAGTGGTTTACTTTTCTGGTGGAAAATTTGTTGATGAGGACAAATATCTGTGATAGCAAACACAAATGGTCACTTTGGAGCAACAGGTAGCAGCTGAAAGCTGCCGTGGAGACTGGCCTGGAGCATGTTCTCCCAGCTGCAGAGCAAAGTTGTTACCTGAGAGTCATCTTTGGGTGTTCTGAGCCACAAGCCAGTGCCCAAGACAAGGAGTTGCCTTTTTAACTCATTTCTTACGCTGAGGATGAGTAGAGTTAAGGTGTGCTAAGGCATGAAACACAAAGGCGAGTATTGGAATAACCTGCTACAACACATGAACAAACATGACTGTTTCAGCAACTCGCCTACACCACCTGCTCTGATGGTCCGGAATGATGATCTTTTATGCTGTAACAGTCATTCATGGTGGATAGAGCTGAAAATAAAATGCTCCAATAAAGTGCAACAGCCAAGTCACTGCAGTTTTGATGGAAATACAGGCGTAACATGAAGCAGTTTCATCCTCGGGCTGCTTACCAGTTAAACCAGTATCAATGGTGTAAACGATTTGGATGTGATAATCTCCCCCTGCGTGAATTGCAAAAAAACAGTGTAGCTGTTGCTGTATTTAGTCACTACTTTTAATTTGTTTGTACTTAAGGCTTAAACAGAAAGTTAATATTTTTCCTTAGAACTACTCATCTTTTCTGGAAAAATCAGGAGCTTCACTGAAATCAATGGAGTATGAACGCTATATAATATCTTGTAAGTGTTGAATCATTAAATAGCATTTAATTGAGCAGAGTAATAAAGTAACTCAAGAATGGGATCCTATTAAACTCTATATATCTCCTTGCAATGAGTGCAATGTGAAATGTATTCAGTTTTCTGTACTCTGAGCAGCTGTTAACACTGGGGAAGATGGTGAGTGCTGTATTTTCAATGTGCCTATTTTCACTGCCTCCTCATTGTGCTAAGATGGTTGTATGCCTTAGACTCTGGGGATACCTGACCCAGTTAACCAGATTGACTCTGTGACCTTGTGTCACGCACTGTGACCGATGCATTTTGATTTTTACAAACTGCAAAAGTTGTTTTTGCTGATGGGCAGGATAAGCAATAGTGCAACAACTTAGTATTTTTCCTGTTTGCAAGAAGTTAAAAGGTGAAGTTCATTAGTCCTTGCACAGCTCAAAAACTGGGAACCTGGACTCTTTCCTCTGAAACTCAATGTTTTGCAGCAGCACCCAGAAAATGATAGTAAATAACCAGTGTGTGCGTGGATGGTCCTTGCCTTGGTTACCATTTAGAAGCTCTTATCTGTTATAAAAGCCTGTAATGCTCCAGTCCTTGCTGGAAGAGAGGATGAATGTTTGATTATATGAGCAAAACTGTATGTGTTCTAAAGAATATATGTTTAAAAAATAAAGGAATCAAGTTCCGTTTTTCCCATGTTCCTTTTTAATAGAAGGTAGATCTTTTTCTGATAATGCGTCACACTGACTGTTTTTATGCTCCTGTTGCACATGATCTTATTAGAAACTCTGATCACAGTCATCCCCCTAGAACTATGAAAGCATATCTGTCTAATAATTATATTGTTATTAATCGTAAGCATTTAAAATAATTCATCTGTACTCTGTTGGTAAATTCCTGAAGAACTAAGAAGGTCTATTCTGGTAGGCATTGATACTTGGAATGTTTGCTGCTGTCGTCATCGCTCCTTGAATCCCTTTGTTCTTCATCCTGCCCCAAATTTTCATTACATCCTTCTGGTTTTTATATTTTCAAACTCAGTAAAGACTTTGCTCTTGGGACCTTTTCCAAATTCATGAAAGGCTTTGCTCTTGGGACTTCATCTTTCTGTTTGCCTTATGAAATACCTGTCCTTTCTAAGTATGCTGCAAAATAACAACAGCATCCTGAGGCATGAAGTGGATTTAGACCCTCAGCACTTTCCGTGGGATTCACTTAGCTGGGAAGAAGAGTCATTCATCATCTCTAGAGAAAAGAGACATGAGCTCCAGAAGAGAGAGTTTTACAGAAACAGCTGATGCCTGAGTGCTGTAAGAGTAACGGACGGAGCAGAGGTTCCTCAGGGGCTGCAGGAAGCTCTGCCAGTGGTTGTACCTGTTTAGGAAAACACACCTCCTAAATGAAAGTCAGTGTGCATCTGGTGCGTAAGTTGCAGGCTGCCTCACATCTCGGCTCGCTTTAGGGCATATAGTTCTAGTTGAGTTGAGAGGGAAAGATTTTTACTTAAATGTTTCGTAACCTATCTACCATCTTGGTTTGGTGCTACCATCTTTACTTTTCTTGTTATGTCATTTTTCCAATTTATCTGCACTTTCTGTATTGGCAATGAACTGGGTTGGATTAACTTGCATTATTTTTAAAAGGTTTACTGTGTTGTTAGTTTATGTGTGTTATTAATTGTCTGTAATGCTTTATCAAAATATTAGTTCTGTGAACTGGGTGGATAGAATAATTTTAATATGTGTAACTTACTCTGGTGACCTTCCTCAGTGTTTGGTTTCTGACTGAACCTGCTAAACATTTGTGATGAAACTTACAGAAATTTAAAAAACAAAAACTGATAACAAGGTATGCTGACAAGTTTAGAAAGCCAGCGTTAGTCTGGGTTTCTCTATTTTGGTGGGGTCTGGGTAGGGAGGAGGAGAAAGTTTTATGAAGTGGGGTCTGTATTAGTCTGTAAAAGAGGTTGTGCATCATCCCTGATGGTACATATGACTGTTATTCTGTCACTCCCAAGGTGAGTGTGTACTGACTTCCACTATGTGCTGACTAGGGGGGCACTAATAAGGTCCAAGTGTTATCTGTGGGTTGGAAAAGCGTTTGTGAAGCCTCAAAAATGGATGTTGTGTAAAAGCCTCCAGGTAAGTTTCCGTGTACCTCCTAGTGCCAGGTACAAGCCTCTTCTTCATCGTGCCAGCTTCAAGAACGTTGGCACCTCAGGGAGAAAGGGGAGTGTGCTTGCAGGTTGGGTTTCAGCTGAGGACACAGCATCTCATCTGCTCACAGAGGGGCTTTGCTGTGTCCTGTCTCTGTGTACACATATTATGTGTACATTCTGGTTTGGGATTAGGCACGTGCCCATGGTTCCTGCACAGCTGGTGTGCCTCAGAGTGAAACACTTTTTATCACGAAATACAGGTAATTGGATGGCTTCAACACTGAGCAGACAGCTGTGTATTTAAATGTGACCTTATACTCAGTCAGTCTCATAACCTGCATTTTGAGTATGGTATTTAGGTAAATGCTGCGCTGAGCCTGAGGAATTGTTAAAACTGACACCACAAGGGTATGCTAATGCAATTAGATGACTTGCAGTGTTGAGATTTGGCCTTTGTTTGGGCTCAGGTGCAGTTTAACCAGATGCAAAAATATGTAGACAGTAACTTGTATGCTACTGAAACAAGCCTAGCCGGGCAAAGGTGAGATCCACATGTCAAAGGTGGTGCTACAGACAGCTGCCACGAGATCTGCCAGTGACACTTCATATTTCCAGCTGAGAGAGGACCTGGGAGGAGGCTTCAAAGCAGTGAGTACCATCTGGACATGTCCATGAGAACTTGGGATCTGTTGTTAGGGGTGGGGGGATTTATTATTAGTAGAAGGTTGTTCACTGTGTATTGAGGTTATCTTGACACAGGAGGAGAGGCTCCAAACACCTGATCTGTGCCATGTTTATGCAGCCGAGGTGAATCAGTGCTACCTTGCCCTTTTCCTGCTTGGAGGTGCTACGTAGATGTCAAGTCTCATTCAGTAAATGATGCAAGGATTTGGAAAGCAGAACGTAAGTATCTCAATAAACGTCCCACGGCAGTGGTGCGCTTGTAATGTATACTGCAGTTGTATGGAAAAATCAATGGTTTTGACAGCAAACTAAATCTTCCTCTGTCCTTCTGTGTCCTGCCTAGAATGAGTAGAGACGGTGTCCTGCCAGTAATTGCTGGGAGCAGAGGAAAAGGGTAAGCAGTGAGGAAAAACTGGCAGTGTGCTGCGTAGAGCACTAAGTTGTTGTTTCATGCACTGGCTTTTCTCTTCTCTTGCAGGAGCTGCAGGATATTGGCATGTGGAGAAGCGCAGAGATATTCCTACTCTGGCTGACGGTTTCTAATAAAGATATTTTTATTGTAACTGAAAATTGTCTCATGATCCCATTTCCTGTTCCAATCAGCATCGGCTTATCCTCATTTCAAGCGTGATTCTGCTGAAAAACACTCTATCCAGTAGCCAGGGTATCTATTGGTATTGCTTCAGACTCAACAGCCAACAATTATCTGGGAAACAAGCATGAGCAGCACAAAAGAAAGAGGGAAAAACAAATCCTGTGTGTGAGTGTGCAGGTGTTGTTCTTGTATGCTCAGTTCTTAACAACAGTGGAAATAATCTCAGAGTTGCTCACAAACTGTTACATTCAGATGACAAATGAACTTTTTTGTTTACCACTGCTGCCTTTTCTTCTTTGAATGGTTAAATAAATCGCCATGAGGTATTTTCATTTAGTATGGATCCAGATCCTTTTGGATCATGTTCATGTAATTTACTCACTGCATTTATATCTATTGCATCAGTCATCCTGTAATTCTCATACGAATTAATGTGATCTTTTTATTTATTTTTTTGCTAAGTAAATCATGTACTACTCCATCCCTACTTTAGCAAGTAAACTCTATTGTAATATACTATTACTCTATGGTTATTCTTTTACGTCTCTTGGTAATTTTGCATTTCACATTCAAATAGAAAATAAAAATGGAAATATAAAAAATAACCTGGTAATGGAGGAACATAAAATACTTAAAGTATTGAAGTTCTCCGCAGAATTAACTAAAACAATTCAGGGTCTTCACTATTTATAGTGAAATACAAAGTAACAGAGAAGAGCCAGACAAAATTAATTGGACCAAGCAGTTTTATTTACCATTAAGAGCCATAATACTTCTATTAGTAGCTTCCCACACCTCGCTGTTAACTGCTAGGAGTGTAAGTTGTTTCCTCATTGAAATAATGACCTTAGCCACCAGATGTACAAGGTTTTAAGTAATGCAGGGAACACGGAGTGAAGCCAGCTGATGCACTTCCGTGGAGCAGTGCCTGCCTAAGCCTGGCCTCCCTCATGCACTTCCAGCTCTTGCCAGTCCTCTGTGCCATGGGATAAAGTTCTTCAGTGCTGTACAGACTTGAGTATCTCAGTGCAAGCCAAGAGTATTTAAAATTGATGCCTACAAAGACTATGGGTGTTTTCAGAGTGTTAGTTTGCTGTAAATTTAGCGAATTGTGGTGTTGGAGTTAATAAGAGTTACTTTTGTGTTGCTCTTGGGTTTTGACTAAAACACATGGAAGTCGGTGGATATTCTGGTATCATGTCTGTTATTTCTAATATAATGTACAGAACCTGAAATCAGAACCCAGTGTGTGACTAGACTGGCATATGAAGTGAGCCCGTCCTTTTCCTGATTGCCTCCAAATCATCTAAATCTAAAAAACTAGATAAATCTCTCAACAGTATTTGCAAAACCGAGTATGTATAAGTCATTTGGTGCAATTGTGCAAAGCTAGGAGTATCTTTGTTTCCTTTCTTGAACTTCCATTCTTCTTCTCCCTACCTTTTCTCTTTTGTAGCTTCCTGATTATTTTCTTTTTTTTTTTTTTTAAGTACCCTCATGGACTTTCCTTTTGTTTTAGCTTCATAAATCTGCTGATTGATGAACTTTGTTTAAGTGTGTTGCTGTTTACAGCAGTGACTACAAATCAGTTGTATCACAAACTGCTCTATTTAGCTTTAGTGGAGAGTACAGCAGGCACACATTGAAGTTTTACTTGTTTATTATCATAATGCCCTCTCCTGTACCCAGAAGTGATGCAGCATTTGAGAAATGGAAATCACAATACACACTAACTTTCCCAGCTCATAAAATATGAATGCTCAGAAAATGAATACGGTAGTGTTAAATACAGTTAATCAGCTTTAGAAAAACAAAAGTATGTATTTATCACTATAATACATACATGCATGGGATATTAATGAAAAATACCAGATACTTCATTTTCTGTGTTTATTCTACACTGTGCTCATTACTCTCATTCAAAGAATTTAAATTTGCTTTCAAGATAAGGACGATTTGCTGCTGATGAGAAAAGTTTGGATGTCTTCTGTGCCCTATTTTTCTTTGAGGCTATGAAATAGAGTCTATGCACTGAATACAAAGCCAGCTGGGCTGGAGATTTTGTGCATTACAGTGGACTGACAGGGTAGACCTCTAAAATTGTTGAGCTGTAAATAGTTGCACGTGGTGTATTGTTAGGAAGTGTATCATAAAAATAGAAGACTTTATTAAACTCAAGTTAATAACGTGCCTCTGAGAATGTGAGACTGTGACTTCTGCTGAATTTTGCTACATGAAGGTTTTTTATGCTTCTGTACTTTAGGTAATGTGCTTAAGTCAAAACCAAGAAAGTGGCCTCTGTTAAGTGTTTGTTTAATGAATGATGAAGAGAAAATTATGAAAACAAGTGAACATTTTATTTCAGTCAGTTTTTTCTTGTGAATATATCTAGTGAGTTTTTAAAATTTCTCTTGCCTGATGGAGTCTTTGTCAAGGTAAGGTGGTACCAGAGCATCGCATTCTTTCAATTAGTAGTGAATCTCGTCTTGAAATAAGATGCCTAACCACTGGTGGGAGAAGGTGAGTGAATCCTATAGAAATCCTATAGAACAAATCAAGTCATTCTAGATTGATTTATTCCGTAAAGTTACTTAAAGGTGAATTGGAGAGAGAGAGAAGTAGATGTAATTGTCCTAAATTATGCTGTTTCTTTGACGTTAAATAGGTATTCATGTGGTTTTTTTTCCAGAAATTACTTATTTTAAGCACATGTTCTAGTCAAGTTTTTGTTCCAATAAAACTAGGAAAAATATTCATTAAAACCTCAGGGAAAATACGGAAATTCTCTTACTTATTTTTTGCTGGATACGAGTGGTGAGTTGCAAGAACTACGCTGGATGGGCAATATCTTACTTGTCAGTATTGGGTCAAAGCTTCTTATTTGACTGGTGCAAATGATGTGGATAGAGGACAGCTGAAAGACAATTAAAACATGCCTTTGGCACTGATGCTGCTCTATTCAACTTTTATATCAGGAGTTGTTTTGCTCAAAGGGTGGGTAATGTAATGACATTGGCCTGTTTTTTCAAGTGATTTGTAATTTTTTCTAGACCATTTAAGACGTTGCAGTATCCGTGTCTCAGCTATTTTGATGGTTTCAGTGTCTCAACACCTTTTTGGATTGGATTTAACATCTGCAGGCCATGATTCAGTTTGGTAATCATCCCATTCAGTCTGCTCAGCCACGTTCAGTGGAAGTCGAACAGTCCTTGTGCAAAGAAAATTCAGAATCACCTATAAGCTTGCAGCTGTAACTCTTATGGTGGCAAACACCTTGTGAATTCGGGACTGAAATGTGCTCCAGACACCTTACTGCATGTCCAGCCTGTATTCCTGGTTCTGGTGGTGCTAGTTTAGCAGAAATGGGACATAGTCTGTTCCCCTTTTGGAACTGTGACAAATGTGGTAGGAAAACAGTTTGCTTTTTAAGAAGCCCATTCTCTGCCTCCCTAGTCCCCAAAATACGCTCCATTTCCCTAAACCTTTTTTCAATTTAAATTTGTAGAGTTTCTTCTCTTAATAAAGTGTGCTAATAATAATTCATGAAAACAGCAGTATATGATTCACTTCTCTGGGAATTATCTTCCCATAATACTCCCCATGATGTAACGTTACTTTTTCTCCTGTTCCGTCCTCCTCATTTTATGGTGCCAAGGTGTGTACCATCAATCGTTTCATTTACAGTTTTGTTGTATTTATTGCTTGCTCAATCACTTTGATACCTTCACCTTATCCTTCCTTTTTTTTGCTCTCAGTGTTCTAAAAAAATATGGATGCTCGTGTTGGGTAGCACAGCTGTGCTGATGAACCTGCTTGCAAAGTCTTCTGCTGTTCAAAGGAGTCTGTCTTTCCCTGTCATTACTTGTGTCACTGTTCTTAAGAACAGCTTTTTAGCTCTTTACTTCCTCTGGGCGTTTTCCTTTCCCCTTCCATTGTTTGTCTGGCTCTGCAGCCATCTCTCACTCCCTGGTTATTTTGGTATCACCATTACTTCTGGTGTCGATGTTACCTTTTTTTTTTTCCTTAAAAAAATCCGTAATGTTAAATTTTCTGAGTTATTCATAAGGCCATATATGAACACCTGCATCTATTATTCAGAACTCCTTATGTCTTTTATGCCAGAGCCTAGAACCTCTTTTATAATTCAGTAATAAATGAAAGCCTTCAGTTTATTCAGAAGTTTTTTTGCCAACCTCATGTTTATCTCCCAGCTGTCTTTTAGTTAATTGTGCAGAGCCCTGCAGTGCAAGGAGCTCCAGACTTGTTAAAGTAATTTACAGTATCCCTTCCCTCTTTGTTATCTCTGTCTTCATGCACTGGCCTCCCTATGCAATATGTTTGAAGTGGTTCTTGGTCTAGAATAGATTATTTACTAGCATATAAATCTTTTTTCTCCAATTCTTTATCTTTTATCTGAGAGTATTACTTGATAGTTATTGCCTTTTTAACTTTAAGGAGGTGTTAATTTAATTTTTAAAAGGTTTTTTTTCTTGCTTTATGCCACTTATTATGCTCCCACATGCACTTTTTTATTTATGTTCCCTGTTGTCTGAAACTTCTGTCCTCTAGAGCAGTAGTTGGTGTGCCTGTGAGTTTCCTATTTCCTTAAAAAGTATTTGTGAAATGGATGTCCCAGAACCCCTGCATGATTCAGGGTGGAACCTGAAGGTCTCTAACTTGATGATCGAAGCAGGGTCAGCTCAGGACCTGCAGCACCAGGCTGTTCAAGACTTTATCCAGATTAATCTTTAAAAACCTAGGACTGCACGACTTCCCCAGGCAACCTGTTCCAATGCTTGACTGTTGTGATGGCAAAAGATTTTCTTTATATCTAGATAAAATGGCTCAATTTGTTATTTGTCTAGAAGTACTTCTGGAATAAGGTATTTTCTTCTACTTGATATTTTGTGATTCAGACATATAATTGCTTATTGATACTCAATTCTCTGCTTATTTACAATGCTGTGCTCTGGGTAGGTAAAAAAGGATTTAGTCTTAGTTTTGATAGTCCTATTTTTCTTGTCCTGTCGAAGCTATACTAGTCCTCATTTATTTATGTCATTTTACTGCTAGAAAAAGTATGCGATGTAACTCTAAAGTAAAGCTCCCTCTGGAACTTTGTAAATATCCAGGCCTACAGTATCATATTTTATCAGCTTTATGCAAAAGCAAGCTCTAAAATTAATGAATTGCAGTCCATTGTTTTAGATTAGATCATCACAGCTGAAATGCCAGGAAGTGATTCTATTCTAGACACCTTTGCTTATTTATTGTATGTTTGTGATACTGAGAATTTCTCACCTAGTACTTGATTTCACATTAAATTCTATATTTAGGCAAAAACATAAAGGAACAGCTGGAAGTATTGAGATTTCTAATGGCCACAAAGATGTGCAAAGCAGTTTAATAATCTTGACAGTTTACAGAAATACGGTGTTTAACCTGCTGTGATTCCTTGTATAAGATCATTTAACAGAATTCAGCTGTAGGAGTATCAGAAACAGTAGGATTCACCAGCAGTTTATCCAAGTCTTTAAAGATCTTTTGGGTCTAGCACGAGAAAATTAGAAACTGTTTGATACAGCTCCAATCAGGCAGTCTCCTCTCCAAAGAGCCTTAGTAAAAGAGTTACAAACTTTAGAGAATGGCATCAAAATAAGGCCTGGCTTTAACTAAACAACTTAAACACAGTTTGTTCTATAAGTGCTTTTATTAACAGGCATATACTTTTGCAATAGCCTGAATGAGGAGCATAAACATGAAAAGTGGATTAACAGTCAGTTAACACCTCAGTTTTGAAAATCTGTGAACAGAGGGCTTTGATTGCTCTTATGCTGTTTTCCTTTCTAACATTGTCTATATTTAAATTGCCTTATTGCATTGTATATTCCAAATACATGAACTCTAGGAAACTTTTAATAACTTTAAAATAATTAAAATGCTTCTTTAGATACTATTTTTACTTTCATCTCTTACTTATCTTTGTGTTTTAGTGAATATTGACACTTTTTTCCCTGTCATTTAACTTGAATGTAAAATGACATCGTAATTTTCATTAACTTTATTTTTCATTTTCTTCAGCAAGTAATCATGCATTAACTTCTTTTATTCGCTAAGAAGCCTGAATGCAACTGTGTGAGATTTTTTAGTTAGCCACACAGAAAAAAATATAATCACAGAAGATCTTTCAATTTTGGAAACCGAAGGTAACATTTTGCGCTTTTAACAACAACATTGTATATTAGGTTTGTTGTTTGTGGTATTTTTTAAAGTTTGTCCTGCAGTTTGTTAGAAAAATTTAGTGGTAAAAAAACTCTGCCATCTTTGATCATACCTGATCCATTTAGCTGGGCACAGCCCAGAGGGATCTGTCAGAGGCCAGAGTTCCCCTGCAGAGCCGTGACTCCACCTGGTTTCATGGAAAGGTGAGCTGGTGCTGGAGCACAGGTGAGAACAGAAACAGAGTTGCAGGAGGGCATGAATTCACTGAAGAAGTGATGGCAAGAAACAGAGAACTTTGATCATAATTTTACTTTCTTTACCAGGAAGATATCCGTGTCTTTTTGAGGAATTTGGTCCCACTGCGCTCCTGGATATTAATGTGAGATTTCTCTTGTGCGGTGCAATAAAATTCGTGGTTGCAAACTGATTTGAAACTGTTTGTATAGTTAGTGAACAAAACTAATTTCAGATAACATAATACTTCTCACAAGTTGACAGAATTGTATCTGAAATGAATGTAAGTGATTAAAAAAATATATGAAAACCATATTTTTGTATCCCAGGTGCCGCAATAGATGCTAACTTACAGTTCTAATAATAATTCCCAAGAAGTAATGTAATTGTGATTTCTTTATGTAATCTGGCATTCACATCTCTTACCATTGCATCTGTCAAAGATTTGTTTTACACTGTGGGGGATTGAAAGATAAATGCCGACAAATGCCCCTGTATCTTATGAAAAAATGTTAAGTGGCTAAATGTATAAATGCATTACTGTATAAGATAAAATAAATCTTAATTCCTGACAGAAAATCTCAGAGGAATCAGTTCTAAAATCCAAAGTTTTGTGAACAAAAATACAACTCAAGAGTTGTAAATGGAAAACTACTGATCTCGCAAATTTATTTTGTCTGTGGAAATACCTAAACCAGCTATCCAGTGCATAGTTTCCTCTTTTATTTCTGTAATCTTTTCTGTTTTCTATTTTCACTAAAGTATGTGCACGCACATTTAATTAAAGTAACTTTTTTCCCCTATTTGTGTTATGCACAAACACACAAATTCTAATTCGTTCCAGTCTAACCTACTGATCTCATCATGTGTTGTGTAATGATCTATCCCATTTTGTTCAGGCACATTTATAGCAACGTATGAAATTAATTTTCCTTTCCTTAAGAATGCTGTTAATATGGACCATTATGTTGTGGGTGCTATGCTTCTTGGGGTTTCTTTTGTGGAACAGAAAACAGAAAGGAACCACTTCAGGTTGTCTACTCCTAGGAAGTATTACAGAGGAAAATGGTTTCTTAATGTAAAGTTAATCATTCCTGGTTAATAATGATGACTTGTTACTACTAGTAACTTTGTTACTACTCTGAAAATCCGAAGTACCACACAGGTAAGGAGTTATGCAGTTCATTAATTTAATGTCACCGAATTAGAAGACCTCAGCTGCTGAGATGAACCAGTCATACAGAGTGCATTACTAGAGAAAGCAAAGTCTGTGTGTGAGAGCTGCTTTGGCAGCAGTGCTTGTATTCCTCCACCTGCCTGAAGAGGCACAAGTGCTGTGCTCAGGAGCTGAGCTGAGCTGCTCACCCGCTTGCCACACACATCAGGGGTATGTTCTGCCTAGTTTGTCTTATGTAGGGATAAATAAACAACTGAAGCTGTGTCCAAAACCACAGGGGTACCTTTGTAAAATAATCAGATGCCATTTATGTTTAGCTGTTAGTGCTGCACTTGGTGTTTTCAAGAGCATTTGTTATGAATACAGTGAAGAAATAATGTTCTATTGTCCAAAATACTGTGTATGAAGTGTCTGAGCCTTTCTCTTTGCTGCTGTGCCTTTCTGCACCTACTGCTAAACTGCAGCTTTTCAGGGAGGAGACAAGTAGTGTCTGAAAAACGCTCACGTCTGCTGGATTGCTTCCCAGTGCTGTTTGCTCAGCATGGAGCGCCATGGATCAGGGCTGTAAAATGCTGTCAGCCCTCCTGTTGACCCATCTTTTTATGCCAAATCGTTTAAGACAGAAGCTGATGTAGGCAGGAAAGGTAAAGTTAAAAACAGGAGAAAGTCCTGTGCCTCTTCAAGAAAAGAAGGTGAAACTCCTTCAGTTGTTGGTTAGGAGGCAGCGTAATCAGCTGGAAAAGGCAGCAGTGAGCCTATGAAACACTGTGATTCTGTTGCTGTAGAGGAAAAGGGGTTGTTCCCTGTTGTTACCCTAAAAGCCAAGTCTGGGAATGATGGTTCTCATGGCAAAAGTGAAGCCAGGAGTTTTGCTGAGGAAACAAATCAGTTAAGTGCTGTAGCTGAGTCAGAAAATGAGTGTCGGTTTGGAGAGAAACATCAATAAAATGTGCTCTATGGATCAGGAGAGGAGTGAAGGTTGCTCCAGTGTGGGTGTGACCTATGGTGCCATGAACTATTGCTGCAAGCTGCTGCTTTTGCAGACATGAGAAATGTTTTTTCTGGCTGTTCTGCGCGTGAAATGAGATGTCTGATTCAGAGTTCATGGCTTTGTACACTGCCTACTAAATGTACCATGGCAAAGTTTCACACTGGGATTTAATTAATTTTGCTTCTCATGTGATCAAGTGTTCCTTGTCCATATTTTTATTGGCATTTCTATTTTTGCAAATGAACTCATATTCTTTTCCTTATTTAATTTCTGTGACATTATGCATTTTTTAAATTTAGTTTAGTTAATCCAGTTTGCCCTGGTAAAACTCTTATGTACTCTCCTGTACTACAAATTTAATACAATCTAAGTGTATCCTCATTTTTGGATGTTATTATGGGATAATCATGCTGAAACTATTAGAAGGATGTATGGAGTTTTAACAGACAAGATTATTGTGACATATAATTCAAAGCCATAAGAGCAGTCCAATTTTAAGGGATGGTGTAAAATTAATCACTCCTCTCCATGTCTTCCACAGAAAAGAGCTGATGTTGTGTACATTTTGGTACATGTCACATGTTGCCTGTTTCAACAACAGCAGATGATCAGGCACTGACCCCAAGCCCTTATCAAAGTAAAATTTCCAAGCTGAAGTTGAATCAGAGTTGGTTTACATATTGTTTATAGTATATGAAAGATATAGTGCTGTAGAAGAAGTTATCATAGAGAAGATATTAGGAAACCATTGATCTGCTTATCCATCACAGCTGACTTGTAGGGTGAAAGCAAGGCTGTGGCATTTACAGCCATTACTTGCAGCATGAAGGAATGAAGCAACATCCAAAAGAATAAAAACAGAAGAGAAACGTGAGTTTATTGTCTTGATTAAGTGAATGAATCTTGCTTATAAGTGCCATGAACTTTCTCTGTACAGAGATGTGCATCTCCATAGAAAGCACAGTGTGGATTTAATAGGAAGTTTTTGCTGTTGACTTTGAGGGAAGGCTTGGTAAATACTCACTTCAACAGAGCTATGCTCGCTTGCTCCCTTTGGGGACCTGTCCCTATTATTTTAATTAAAAAGCAGCAGACAAAATCTGATCATGAAGAGCCTCTTCCATACCAAACCCAAAGTTAAAATGAATTCTTTGTGCTCAGTGTAAAACTGAATTTAGCAGCCATGTCATGTAACCAGATCTTCTGCAGCATGCTCTGAAAGGCAGTGCCATGGGAAAAGCAAAGGAAGCAATTGCAACATTCACTTTTCCCTTTTATTGCCAGAACCACGCCAGAAATGTTGTTAGGGAGCAACATTTAATTAAACCGTTATCAACTTAACTTCGGGGTATTTCATAATCTCACCCTTGGCATTGTCTTTTTATTAGGAAAAGGCTTAAGTGACTATGAAATATAATGAGAGGCCGTGGGGAGGGCTTGCACGCCACAAAGCTGCTAATCCATTGGAGACTTCTGTGGGAAGTGAGCATTTTTCAACAGTGCTGCAGAGCTTTGAAGGTTATCAGGACCTTTTATCTTCTAGTCAGCTTTCTCTGAACTTGAAACTTTATCTATGTGAAGTACATCCCAGCAAATACCCACTGAGCTTGAGGTGGAAAGACTAATGTATTGCTGCTTTTCCTCAAATGTTTTAGATCCTTACAGCTGTTCATTGGCTTTATGTAGCGTGTGGGAGCCCAAGTGAGAGTCCAGGACATTAAGCACAATACGTGTTCAATGCTCCAGAGAGTTGATTGTGCAAAGTGTTAGGTGTTGTTCAGACAATGTAGGTTTGACACTGCAAATATAGAGATATATGTTTGTCCTGACCTCAGACTAAAATAAAAGATCCAGACTGATCCAGTAACAGCAGAAGTGCAATATTTTCCTCTCAGGTTTGTTGTTTTTGTGTAAGAATCTGATCAAATGGGAACGAGAACGGTGCCTGCAGTTCACTTTCATATTTTATTTCCTATCATTTATTCTTTTTATTTAACATGGAAGAGTCTGAGCTGTAACTGGGAACAACGTGTCTGAGAAAATACTGGCTAACTTTGACATTTGTACTCAGTCTCCTTTGTTAAGCCTTGCAAACAGTAAGGAGAACAGTTTGCTTTGTGAAAGAAGAAGTAAACCCCAAGAACATCTGAGAAGATGTAATTATTTGAAAGGAAGTTAATAGTTAATTTTTTAAAAAGCCTATTGGCAGAATTTGGAGTTTCTGCTGCTGAATAGAGCTCCTTTGGTTTGAATCTTGCCATTCCTCACCACACACTCTCAGTGATCACTCTGGGACCTGCCATCTCAGTGTTTAGTTAAACATGCCCATGTCAGGCACTTTAATACAGCTTTAAGTGACAGCAGTATTGGGCTGTCCCCAGACTCATTTACTGGTGAATAATCATGTCATGCAAAGTCCATTACTGCCATTCTGCATCCGTGCTGCTGGCCTTGCCCATCACTAGCAGCTAACAAAGAAGCACTACATAAATTAGCCACTTAATTTAAACCAAAATGCAGCTGGAGCATTCATTAGACTCCTTGAAAAATCTTGTCTTAACTGTCAAAGCTAAATACTTTCACCAGTTGTTGATTGTTTGCTTGTTTGTTTTTTTCTTAATAGTTAAAAGTTGTTAAGCTTTGACTGAAGTTTTACGTCTCACATCTTTTGGGGAGGAGTGGTAGGCTTGTTTGTTTTACAATTTTTTACTGAAAATTAGTGTCAGCTTGGTACAATAATTTACATAAATATCAGTTCTGGCTTTTTAACTATTGTCACCGTGCCTTCCACAGAGCTTTAAATATTGTGATCTTTATCAAATGCATTATTCATGGGATTAATATAGCTACCACTTGCCCAGGCTTACTGGAAAGTCCCATAAACCAGAGAGTGCACGTGTTTCACTTGTTCCTTGGCTCGAGCCATTTCCCTGCCTTAGAGGTACTAAAATGTGCCATTCAGTGGAGTTAACAGTGAACAGCTAACCCTGGCTGTGATCTGGACACTCACTATGTCCAGGTTGCTCCTACCATTAGCAGCGGTTGAGTACACAGTTCATAGAACATAATTACCCTTTTTTGTCTGTGTTTTCTATTTATAATCTCAAATCCTCGCTTCCTCTTTTGCATTCTCTTACACCCAGTTAGCTGTTAGAAAAAAATCAGTGATTTGTGTTTAAAATATCAGAACTGGGCTCATCAAATGCCACTGCTCATGCTACCAGACTGAGTTCTTAAATGAAGCTAACTGGATAATGTCTTAAGTACTACTTAACTGCAGTCCTCAGTATAAGGCAGCGCTCCCTAAATCATGAACTGAATTTGGCTGCTCATCAGCTGAGTTCCTCCTAACTGTGTTCAGGTGGAATAGCAGCAGGATGACTGGTCTAGTGGCATTTATCCCTCGGATGCTCTACAGAGGAATTAATCATGTGCCATTAACATATTCACTTGCATGGGGAGTAAACCAAGTCTTGGACTCGGCAGATACAAAAATCTGTTGCAGGGGCAGACTTTGAGACAGACCAAATTTTACTTCTGTTGATACAACTGAAGTTAATTCGTTTCTTTCTTTAGTCAAATATTTTGAGACAATCTGAGTTAATGAACCTGCTCTTCAAAAAATATTGAAAAGGTCATACGAATTAATATCCAATGTGGAAAAGGGATTTGCATTAAAAAAAGAAAAAAGACACAGGAAGGAGATTCATATCTTACCTGAGTGCAGTAACTGTTAAGTTAAAAATAATTAGGATATGAGATAGCAAGTATCTCTAAATATATGAACTCAATTTTTACCCTCTCTTCAGTTAATATAGAAGTTGAGACTGGGTGCTCACTTTTTTTTTCAGTTAACAGAGAGAAAAGCTATTCGATACAATCCGAGTGGCTTACCATGCATTGCAGGTAAACCTGGTAAATTGATTAGCTGCATCTTCCAAATAATTTCACTCCCTCATTAGTGATAATTGCTGCTCGTTAGTGAAAAGAGTTGTGATCGATGTGTTAATGTCACAGAAATAGCAACAAAAAGCCAAATGTCCCTAGTGTAGCATTGGTCTAAAGTTCTCCTCCCCTGGCACTTCACATAGACAGCTCTGTATTTTATTGCCTGCTAAGACTTGCTACAATTTAGGCTAAAAAATCATTTTATTCATAGTAACTTTTGTGTCATATGGCTACAATTTTATGAAATCTTTCTTTCAGAGCTGTGTTTTTCACTGGAGAGAAAAATTTTTGGAGTATGTAAGAGCATTCAGTGGTCCAGAGAGCAGTGCTTAGGCATTATTTACATACATATATCTATATATACATCTAGATATATATAATACATATATATATAAATTCATATAAGGGTGGTATTTATACTTTCCCATAGACTTGAAATGTTTCAGTAAAGAAGGTTTAACCGGGTACAGTTTGGCTGAGGAGGAAAAGTTTGTTGGGATTGGATTTTAGACATTTTTTCCCCCTTTCTTTGCTGCAGCTTCTATGAGCTGCTAAATAACAGAGCTAATGCTGACATTTGGCTATTTGATTAAGATAAAAAGGTTTTTGCTTCATTTCAGATCTGAATATTTTTGAATATGTAAAACCTTTTGTATTTTATACTGTCTTACAAAAACTTTTTTTTTTTTCATTGATTGCATTGCTGAATCTCTAGTTTTAGGGTATGAAAAGAGTAGTTTGTGCCTGTTAGGGAGGAGCAGATGGTTTTGTTTCTTGTCTTTGAAGAGGTCTTACAAGATTACAGAGTTCTTCAGCCAGTAGAGTTTCTCACTGGAATCATACTATAAACTGGTTTGGGGACAATGTTTTGATGCTGAATAAATCTATATAATAAATAAAAGTTATTAGTTATAGTAAATAAAGCAAATTCTAACCTCAAAAAATGTTTCTGGGCTATGTTGACTTCATAGGTCTTAAAAGGTCCTTGTGTCCTGAGATGACTTTTACATCAAAATGATCCAGCTTTGTTGCAAATCAAGCACAAATATTTAATTGAATTCTTAAATGCAAAGCTGAATAGATAATGTTTTCTAGAAGCTTCAGAATTAACCTCTGTATTAGAAGTTATTGCAGTTGTTTATTAACTCTATTTTTAAAAGACAGTAGATTAATACAAAGAAACCAGAGGTTTGAATGAAAGGTAAATATACATGGCTTCAAATACGAGGGGTTTTTAATGTTTCCATAAGAGCAGCAGCTTTGTGCTCTAATATGTAGGATTCTTGTAAAAGATCTTTATCATTAAATAATTATAATTAGTTGTTATAAGATATAAGCATGCTATTTTTCTGTACAAATAAAAAGCAGATAAGTTTATTAGAAACCTGGTTAGACATTTGGTAATTTTAACACTAGGCAAAAATCTCATTTGGAAAGGTTGAAATAAGTTCATATAGCACTTCAAAATAAATCATTGCATTTTTCCAGAGATCTGCATTCCCATGTGGAGAGCAGTAGTCAATAATAAAGCAAGGTGTCTTTTTATTTGTAAGCTGGGCAGGTGGGACATATTGGTATAAGGCAACTTAGAAGGCATTACAAAGTCAGATTATATCCTCCTGGATACCCACAAAACTTAGCTTCATTGATGCTTTGCCTTCAAGGGTATTTATAATTTAGGAGAGAAACAAGAGTAATGTTAGAGAAGCAGAGTAAGATACAGTAGGGTGTCACGCTGGACCAGTGCATGCCTTGAACACACACGTAGGCATGGCCTGCTTAGTCCATGTTTGGGAGTTCATTTAGAAAAAGAAAGAGCTGCATTTTTTTTTTTTTTTTTTTTTTTTAAAGAAAATTGTTGGC